>PVKM010005743.1:0-46800 GCA_004027735.1 Carollia perspicillata | reverse complement strand
TTCTATCAAGATTCCAATGATGTATTTCACAGAACTAAAACAAGTATTTCAAAAATTTATGTGGAACCACAAAAGGTCCTGCATAGCAACAGCAATCCTGAGAAAGAAGAATGAAGTTGCAGGAATCACAGTACCTTTAACATCAAACTATACTACAAGCCACAGTAATCAAAACAGCATGTCACTGGCATAAAAACAGGACATAGGTCAATGGTACAGAATAGAGAGCCTGGAAATAAACCCACATATTTTTCAAAATATTCTATTTATTTATTTTTAGAGAAGAAGGGAGGTAGAAAGAGAGGGAGAGAAACATCAATGTGTGGTTTCCTCTAGCATGCCCCCTACTAGGGACCTGGCCCACAATCCAGGCATGTGCCCTGATTGGGAATCAAACCAGTGACCCTTTGGTTGTCAGGCCTGTGCTCAATCCATTGAACTACACCAGCCAGGGCTAAGCCTACATATTTATAGTCCACTAATATTTCACAGAGGAAGCAAGCACATACAATGGGCTAAAGATAGTTTATTCAATAAATGGCTTGGGGAAAATTGGAAAGATACATGCAAAAAAATAAAGCTAAACTACCTTCTTACACCACGCACATGAATAAATTAAAAATGAATCAAAGACTTAAATGTTAGACCCCCCAAACATAAACATGCTAGAAGAAAACATAAGCTGCAAAGTCTCAGACATTGCTCATAGAGATTTTTTATCAGATTATCTCCCCAGGCAAGAGAACAAAAGAAAAAATAAACAAATGACACTATATTAAACCAAAAAGTTTTTTCACAATGGAAGAAATCATCAGCAAAATAAAAGGACAACCCCCAGAATGGGAGAACATATTTGCCAATACATCTGATAAGGGATAATATTCAAACTTTATAAAGAACTTATAGAATTCAAAACCAAAAGAACAAACAACCCATTTAAAAAATGGGCAAAGGACTTGAATAGACACTTCTGCAAAGAACACCTACATATAATCAATACATGTATGAAAGGATGCTCAATGTCACTAATCAGAAATGCAAAATCAGAAATGCAAAATAAAACTACAATGAGATACCTCTTCACACCTGTCAGAATGGCTATCATCAATAAATCAACAAACAACAAGTGCTGGCAAGGATGTGCAGAAAGGGGAACCTTATTTCACTGTTGGTGGAAATGCAGACTGGTGCAGCCACTGTACCAGTGGAAAAGCTGTATGGAGATAGCTCAAAAAATTAAAAATTGATCTTCCTTTTGACTCAGTGATCTCATTACTGGGACTATATCTGAAGGAACCCAAAGCACTAACTCAAAAGAATATAAGCATCCCTATGTTCGTTGCAGCATTAGTTATAATCTCCAAGATGTGGAAGCAACTCAAGTGTTCATCAGTAGATGAACAGATAAAGGAACTATGAAACATTTACACAATGGAATTCTACTCAGCTGTAAAAAAGAAAATTTACCCTTTGTGATAGTGTGAATGGACCAGGAGAACATTATGCTAAATGAAATAAACCAGTCAGAGAAGACAAATACCATATGATATCAGTCATATGTGGAATCTAATGAACAAATTGAACTAACAAGGTAAATGGGGACAGACTCATAGATGGAGAGCAGATGACAGCTATTGGAGGGTTTGAGCAAACAGGAAAAAGACTCATAGACATAGACAGCAGTGTGGTGATTGCTGGGAGGTGGGGAGGTGATATAAGGAGAAGATATGATAATAGGAAAAATATAGTAAACATTAAATTAAAAAACCAAAAAGTTCATGCCAGAATGTAATCGGGACAAAAGTGTTCCACTTTGTTCCTGACCAGTGTGGCTCAGTTGGTTTGGTGTTGTCCCACTAAGCAATAGGTTGCCAGTTCATATCCCACTCAGGCACATGCCTGTGTTGCAGGTTTATTGCCTTGTCGGGGGACAACTGATTGATGTTTCTCTCTCCCTCCCTTCAACTTTCTCTAAAAACAAATAACTAAAATCTTTAGAAATGTGCTTCACCTTGCAAAAGGATTTGGGACAAACATTTATTTGATTAGAGATTAAGGAATAAGATTACATTGGAATGGGCATTATAAATAAAAGATGCATTTTTAGCTTGCATGATGGACAGAATCATGTGTACGTCACATTACCGTGAGTTCCTTGCAACCACCATTAACAAAGCAAGTATCCACAAATCCTCACTTCATTCTCTCAGCTATCCTACTTATTTCCTTTATTATGTAACATAGAACCTGAAAATGGTAAAGTCACAGTCTCTTCTTTGATGTATTATTTTTAATTAACATAAGAGGTTAATAATTTTAACTCATTTTTCTTTAATTCTTGTCTTTCCTCAAGAGGCCTGGTAAGATAAAGACACTAATAATGGCACAACTTGATTTTTTTCTCACTTTTGGACCAGCAAATGGAATTAATAAACTTACAGAATAACAATTCAAGTAATAGTGCTGTAAATTCAACCTCGATTAGATAAATTAACAAGCAAATGAAAAATTGTAAATATTCTATCAATAGAGCTGTATATCAATTAATTTCTGAGGCATTTCAAGATCATAAGAATCTTCCTGTATTAATCACGGAAGAGGGATACTGCTTGATTGTCCTAAAGTTTATATAAATCTTTTAAAAGCTATCACTCCCTAAAATGGTGCTACACAAAGTATCACTTGGGAGTGTTGCTAGTGACCGAGAACTACTTTTTGCTGGTCTATGACGATTTAAGTGCAGAAATTGCAAGTAAGCATTTAGAGACTTTTACAGCAATTTTACATTGGTGCATCGACCTCAAAAGGGATCCACAGATTTGTCTTGTCAAATAAGATACAGACCAGTTGGTGTGCTGTCAGCGTCCCGAGCGGGGAAGCTCTGCGCCGGAAATATGACATTCTTTAGCTTAGTTTGCCAGACATTAAGTAAAATAAAATGAAATGTCAAATTACTTACTTAATTGAAAGATAGTTTAAACTTAACTATAAGTTTAGTGACGGTTGAAAGATTAAAGATAGATATATAAAGTGCAACATCACTGCGATCTTTCTGAATAAAAACTGAAGTGTATATTCTGTGCTTCCTTTAAATTACATTAAAATCTCCTGTAAGTTATATTTAGAGAGCTTAATATAAAATATAAATAAACTGGTCATTCGTCACATATTGTGAAGCTCTGACATACAGCAGAGTCTGTGGCCACTTGAGTCAAGGCAGCAAAGTCTCCTGTGAGATATAAACTTGAATTTATTACACAAGAAAGCACTGGGGCATTTTTTTTATAGTCTAGAAAAAAAGGACTACACCTAATGTAAAATAAGTGAAACAATAATTACATCAAAGTGGACTCATCCCTAATAAATATATGATGCATATTAAACACTTCATTGCTTACATTTATTAATAAATCACCTATCACGTATCTGAATCCATTATATTACTTATTATAAAATAACAACTCTGATCAGCAGCAGTGTAATTATTAGCTATATGTTCTTATATTCTACCTAGAAGCAGATATTATTACCTCCAAGAACTGAATTTTTCTATAGGAACATTTTTGGATGTTAGAATTTAGAGGAACTCCTTATTGATAAAAAGAAAAATTTATTTTATTGATTTTATTATTTGAATAAACCTGTTCAAGATAAAAATTGAACCTAATTAACAAATATGTAAAAAAAGTAGAGGAAATTTCTATCATGTATGAGTAATATATCTAATATGAAAATCCTACCTTACCCAATGACTGCAGAGATGATAAGTATAAACACATTTCTGTGTATGGTGTTAATTAAGCTAACAAGATTACTGAAGATTATGATCTGTATGGATTCTTTTCTATTTGCACCAATTTCTAATTTTTATTTTTCTGGAGACATCACATATTTCTAGTTTAGCTATTGTGAACCATTTATAAATTGGTACACAATCTGAAGATAAATAACCCATCATATTGTGATAGATAACTCAATCTCTAATTACTCAGATAAAACCACTTTCATTAAAAAACATTATATATTATATAACACAATATCTTCATTAAATTCTATTAACAAAATTAATAAGCCGTTCACCCAATGCATTGCTCTCTTTATCACTGGCTTCTTTGAATTATTAAACAAATCTCAGAGTAGAAGGCCCATATGAATATCAAATGTCATTTATTTAACCAATGAACACTGCACATAATACCTTTTTGTATGCATGTGAAAAATTTCAGTATTTGTTTATCTTTCAAGGAGAACAGAATCACCTAGATTAATATTCAACTAATAAATTATACTAAAGGATAGAAGGGAGAAAATAAAAATTCAGATGCCAACTCAGGGTGACCTTCTTCCTCTCCAGAGACCGCTGGCACCCTGGGAACAAACATACTGAAACCTTGAATTTTTCTGTTACAACATTGCTGTTTATTAAGTGTACCAGAACTAAGGTCTCTACAAATTAACTTTTACACTTTGCTCTTTGTAGTTTAGTATATTTAAATATATTAGAAAAATTGGTCTGCAAAAACTATTTTGAAACTTTAGATTGAATCCAACATCAAGAGTTTCTAGTATTTCTTATTCCATTTCTTCATGGTTCCTCATTTAAAATGTCAGTTTTCTGTGCAGGGAACAACCCACACTGCTAGAATATGCAATGCTATCACAGTAAGGAATTGTCAATAGTCTAGGAATGTTTCCTCACATACTGTTTTCTTTTATTCACCAGGGAGAGAGATGTTTAGATAAACAAAAAAGATGATTTTCTTTGCAACCAAAAAATATATATTAAAATATCTGAAAGAAGGAGACAAACTGACACTTGTCCTGTTGGTATTTTTTTCACTTACATAAAAGGAAAAAATAATTCTATCAATTTTGGTGTATTTCATTTAACAAGTTTTGCTCCATTTTTACTTTTTCCAGGATGAAATAGATTTTAATGGTATGTTTTATTTTAATGACAGGGTTTTAATGACACAGTTTTAAGTTGAATAGCACACTATTAAAATTAAAGCCAAAAATTAGAAGATATAGTTTTAGATTTAAAAATCCATTCAATCGCTATCAATTTCATATTTTAAATTAAACTTGAGCTTCAACTCCATGTAAATCTTAAATCAAACTTATAATCATTTAGGTACATCTATACATATGAATATATAAAGAAAATATATGTGCAATTATGTAATATGAACATCTCTTAAACTTAAAACAACAAATACATTTTTAAAAGTTTGAGCCTTGGCTGGTGTAGCTCGGTTAGCTGGAGTGTCGTTCTCTAAACCAAAAATCTGGGGGTTCTATTCTCAGTCGGGGCACATATCTGGTTATGGGTTCAATCCCTGTCTGGGCTGTGTATGGCAGACAACCAATTGATGTTTCTCTCACTTCCACTCTCTATAAAATCAATAAACATATAAAATATTTAAAAAGAAAAAATGATATTGAATTAAACACAGCAAATTACTATAAATAAAAAGAAACAATAATCAAAATGTATTAAATTTTAGAATAATAAAAAAATGTGGAATTTCATCAAAATCTATAGATGGTACTGCCTTCGATCCAGCAATCCCATTGCTTGGACTAGACACTAAGAATCCTGAAACACCAATTTTAAAGAACCTATGAAGCCCAATGATCATAGCAGCATTATTTATAATAGCACAGTGTTGGAAACAGCCTAAGTGCCCATCAGTAAATGGGTGGATTAAAAAACTGTAGTACATTTACATTATCCAGCAGAAAGAAAGCACTCCTACCCTTTATGACAGCATGAATAGAACTGGAGAATTCTATACAGCTCTTTGCTTCCAGTTCAGATAGTAAATAATTTTCAGTGTATTACTTTCTTTAGTAGTTCTATTGAGTTATATTTACACATAATAAATTCCAAAAATTTAAAGTGTACAATTTGATAAGTTTTAACACATTTACCTGTATGAAACCATAACCACAATCCAGTTAATAAACATATCCAATACCCCCCAAATTTCCTCATGCCCTTCGTAATCCCTTCTTTCCTGCTATTCATACTCCCAACACCCCCAACCCTCCACATTCCCAGGCATTGCTATTCTGCTGTCCACACTATCGTGTAGTTTGCATTTTTTTAGTGTTTTATGTAATTGGAATAATATGGTGTATATCTTTATTATCTGGCTAGTTTAATTCAGTAAAATGGTTTTAAGATTCACCCGTGTCTTTGTACACATTATCATTGCTCAGTAGTCTCCCACCATGTGAATGTACCACAATTTTCCATCGATATGTTCACCTATTGGTGAATATTTGGATTATTTCTAGCTTGGGGCTATTATCAATAAAGCTGTTACAAACACATGTGTATATGTATTTGTATAGATACAATCTTTCTTTTTTTCTGATAATACCTAAATGTAAAATGGCTGATCATTTTTTAGGTCTATGTTTAAATATTTAGAGAAACTGATGACCTTTTCAGTTTGTGTCCTTGTACATTCTCAGTAGTAGTGATATGTCCAAATTTTAAAATTTAACCATTTTTATAATTGTGTAGTTATTTCTTATTTCAGTTTTAATTTAAAAGCCAATAATATTAATTATAATTAATGAATAATGAATACCATATTCTCATCATCAATACTAAGTGTTGGTTTAAATCTTTGCCCATTTAAATTGGGTTTATGGTTTTTTATTATCAAATTTTGAGATCTTTATGTATTCTAGATAAAGTTACTTTGTGTTATACTCATGCATATGTGAACACATACATTTTATTTTTATGCATGTTAAAATGTGTGTAAAACGGGATCAATATTTTTATCGTATTTAAGTCAATTGTTTCTTTATACTATTTTTTCTTTATCAGAAATATGATTTATAAAGTAACTTTCAAACCTGATTTTAGTATATGACTCTGAGGCACATTCATTTACACCAAATCTGAGAGGCAGGTCTGATGTGATGAAATTCCTTACTTAAATATTTACCTATTCACAGTGATGAACAATTATCTTTTGATGAATACCCAAGTAAATAATAAAAAATAAGGAATAAAATTGACCTGATATAATCAAGATTATGACATGTGGAAAGAATTACTAAATTATATGTAGTTTGGGTAGAAACTGATACCTCAGTTTTTAATTTAAGTAGGTTTTTATTAAACTTTGTGCATATTACATATGCAGATGATTTCAAAGTAATTGTTAAGGGCTTAAACACGGTGTTTGAAGTGTTAGTTATTATTCATATTAGTATTTTAAATTATTTTGCATTGTAAAAATTATAAAAAACTAAGATAAATATAATTCTATACACACTGCCTTTGATTTTCATTATTCATTTTGCAAAATCATATTAAGGGAAGTATAAAATGGTTGACTCTACTATTATAAACAGCAGGCTACCCTTATAAATAAAATGAACAATCTCATATGTTGCAAAGCTACACTGGTTTATTTTAATTGTTGCTTCTGATATTTAAAAAATATCCTCATCCATTCATGACTTAGCCTAGTTTGTTTTTCAATGCCATTAATACATATTATATTGTCCTCCAGCAACAGAATTGTGTAGTGTAGTTTATTGGAAAAAAAGTATTCTCAACAGTGGGGGAAAAGAGCAAAACTATACCTATCTAGAAATCTTCTATTCAACAAATGATGCCATATGACAAATATAGAGTTCAAAAGCAGATTAGACACAGTAAAAAATAAGTAAATTTGAATCTCAATAAATGAAAAGTTATCACAACTTAAACACATTCTTAAAAAGAGAAAAATAAAACAACAGTGTTTCCTAGATCTGTGGGACAATGTAAAATGTCTAACAAATATATTTCCCAAATTAGATGATAAGTATAGACATACAGAGATGTGAAGTTCAAAGAAACACAAGCACAATGAGTCATTTTTTAAAGTCACATCTTAGTATGTTTAAACTGAATTGCTCAAAAATGAAAAAATAAATCAAAATATAAAATGAATATAAGTAACCAAGAGAAAAGAAACAACACATAAAAGTAACAGTGAAACAAATAAAAGACAATTTTTAATAAGTAAATAGAGGGCAGGGTGGGGGAAAGTAGTGGGGGGAAATGGGGACAACTATACTTTAACAACAATATAATTTAAAAAATAAAAGAAAAAATAAAGAGAGGGGAGAAAATAATAGAATATTTCAAAAGTCTTGGAAAATTAAAACTCTATATTTAGAGTCTATATTCAACTAAAATTTATTAATACAATAGAAATAAAGATATATTGGACAGACATAAGCCAATATAACGAGTCATGAGGAAAACTATACTACAATAAAAGCTTAGAAAAGTTACTCAGAGTGATGTAAATTATTGTATAAACCATAATACTGCAAGAAGGAATGGAAATCACCAGAAAGTTAAAATATTTGTATAGATTTTTTAACACTTTTTAGCACTTTTAGATGGCAAATAATAACCATTTACTTTCAGATAAAGAAAAGAAGACAAATATGAGAAGTTCACAAAAGCAACAAAATGGAGTAAATAGAATTATGCTCTGATAAAGTTATTATACTCCTTGTAAAGTATTGTTATCATTTGAAGAAAGATAATAAAAATATACATAATTTAGCAAACATTAATAATTGAATATATTTAATAAATTAGATTAAATGAACTATTAAAATACATGTAATCAATGTCAAAAAAGATAGGCAAAAAAGAGTTAGTGGTAGTTTTATAGCCAACATTATTAAAAATTGTTATATTGTTATATATATAACAATTTTAGCCAACATTTTAGCTAACATTATAGCCAACATTATTAAAAATTGTTATATATAAATATAACAATTTCTAATATATATATGGACTAACACCATTTGAAAGTCAAAGACTCTCAGGCTATATAGAAAAAAATTTAGACAGCTATTTGGTGTTTAAAATAAACTGATTTTAAATATAAAGTGTCACAGTGGTGGAAAATAAAAAGGAGAAATATAACAAACATTCACAACACAAGCTAGCATAGCTATGAGACAATGTAGTGTTTGACTTGATCAAAGTGAAAGTATTTCTAGAGAAGAGGGACATACCATAATATGAAAATTAATCAATCAAGAAGGCATGATAATCCTGTGTGTGTACTTAATAACAGTGCCCAAGCACCTGTAATCAATACTGACAGACATAAGAGAGATAAAGGAAACTTTACAATGATAGTAGGATATTTTATTTAGTATTTAATATAGGTGTAGAATAAGTACCTCAACAAATATTATGAGAAAATATTTCATAGATATATAGCTCAAGGTAAGGGAGAATAAAGAATTGATCAAAATGTGAAATCTGGGTTATTACTGATATATAAAATGTGAAAAAAGACAATAGGCTTGGTTTCCAACCTATTTGCTTTGAAGAATAAGGAAAATATATGATTTATATTAATTAAAATTAACTAACTTTTAATAGTTTTTCTAAACCTATAATTTTACTGATCTAAGATCATTGCTTATATTGATTGTAGTTGTAGATAGGGAGATAAAGGGGAAATACATTTCTATCTGTGTGAAAAATTTTCATTAACAATGCGCAGTATGGTTTATCTCAAATATTTGGCATTTATGGAACCTCAAAGGGCGCCAATTTTAAATAATTAAAATTTTAAGTTACACTTTTAAACTAATGAAGTATTTAATTGACAATAAGATTATTATTTATGTAAGTGAGAGGGATAATAAGGCACTTGTATCTGCCTTGTGTTAAAGTCTATGATTTGGCGTTTTTTAAAGTTACTCTTCTGACTTTTATTTATATGCTAAATACAAATGACTATAAATGTCATTAATAACTATTGATATAATTTCATAGAAATGTAAGATATTTCAGAGTAAAGATCTTGGAATGAAGATTTCTTACTAAAAATACTGTAAGCACACCGTCAGATATAAAGCCTACTGGATATTACCCTAAAAACATGAAGATTGAATGTTTCAGCTTAAAACAAAGGCAAATCAATTTCATAACTTATCTTTGATCAAATTCAGATGTGAAGCTCTCTCCTCAGAATTTGTGGTTGGAGTTGGATGTGGTTATAAAATACGATCATTAGTTGTTTTCTATTATAGGCGAACAAAATCATCAGGTGTGGTAGAAATGTCGAACTCGAAGCTCGGTGCTTTCCCACAGTTTCGTCTTGAAAATGGCTCATTCTGAGCACAGTATTAAATGTTGTGATGATCCTGCAACACAGTATAATAAGTTCAGGCTATTTGAGATTATTGAAGTAACAAAAATCAATGCTTACTTTTAAAAATCTCCCATTTCAAAAATGTGATCATCTTTTTTCCCTTTTATAGCTAATATACATTATCTATAAAGAAGTCTTGTATTCATGACACATACCCTAATAATGCACATTGAAAACTGGTGAGTTTTTCTGTGATTGGTTCAAGGTCATAGTTGTCACTACCACTATGTGTTGTTTAATGATGGGGATACATTCTAAGAATTGCCTTGATAGGATACTTTGCCCTTGTGCAAACATTGTAGAGTGCACTTCAATAAACATAGATGGTACAGTCTACTACTTATCTAAACTTTATCTTATAGCCTATTGTTCCTAGGTTATAAACCTATATAGCATGCTACTAAACTGAATGCTGTAGGCAGTTGTAACATAATGGCAACTATATATATAACTAAATATTAAAAATGTATAGCAAAAATACAGTATAAAAGATAAAAAATGGTATGTCTGTGTACAGCAATTACCATGAATGGAGCTTGAAGGACTTGAAGTTGTACTGGATTGAGTCAGTGAGTGACTAGGATATGAACGTGAAGGACTAGGACAATACTGTGTACTACTGTAGACTTCATAAACACCGTAGACTTTGGTTACACTAAATTTATACAGAAATTCTTTATTATTGAAGAGACTTTAATATCATTTAAGCTCAAACACAGAATATTGTGCAGCTATGCAAAAATACTTTCTTGATATCTCTATTCTAAAAACATTTTCTATTTTTTTAAATTAGCTTCTTTAGATTTTTAAACCTTCTTTATTAAAAGCTAAGACAGGCACAGACATTAGCCTAGGCCCACATACGGTAAAGGTCATCAATATCACCATCTTCCACCTCCACATCTTGGCTCACTAGAAGGTGTTCAGGGGCACTAACACACACGGAGGTGTCGTGTCCTATGATGGTACTGTCTTCTGTAACACCTCCTGAAGGAGGCTGCTGAGGCTCTACTTGAGGAGGTTTCTAATTTCAAAAATATGTCTGTGGTTATTTGTATGATTCCTTTTTTTACTTCATATATCCTTATAAGCAGATAATACACCATGAACATACCCCTTCTATTAATGAAAGCCTCTCAGTGCTTGGGATTATGATTTTATTATATGTAAGGAGTCTTGTTGAAGTCTGCTACAGCTTCTGGTACACCCTTCACTGTGAATTTTCTTGGGGTTCTTTTTCTTTTCCCACTGTTTCCTTTTTTTGCCTCATATTTAGCTATTCATTCCTTTTCCAGTTTCAACTCCTCATTATTCAGTTTTCAGGAACCACCTCTAGGAGCTCATTACTGTCATTCACACCCACACACAGGTTAAAGTTGTTTGCCAAGACTTCTGGGCAAGTTGATGACATAGGCAAACATGGCCCACGTCTTTTCACAACCTCATCAAAATTACAACTAAAATATAGAACAACTATCAGTCAGAACTGTCAGAAATTGAGTTGAATAAAAGTCTGACAACTATGGAATTGAAGAAACACATCCATTAGACTTGTAGGAGGGGTGCAAATGTGGAACAGGCTGGTCCCACACCCATGTATGGTGTACAAAAATTTAGGAGGGATATAGGAGTGAGGGGTCCTAAACCCACACCAAGCCCCTCAGCTTAAGGTTCCAGTGCCAGAAACAAAGGTGCCCACAATTTCTGGCTCCAAAAACCAGCAGGGATTCAGTCAGTAGAAGAAACTTCTGGAGCCCCAAGCATTTCCTTTTAAAGAACCCACACATGTACTCACCTACACAGATTCACTCCCTCTGAGCTCCAGAACGGAGTAGCAACTTCAAAGGCATCAGTAACATAAAGAGAGGAATTGAAGCCCCTGGTACCAAGGCAAGCAGAAGTTATTGTCCCTTTCCTAAACCCCACCCCTCCCACAGAGCCACAGAGCCAGCAAGCTGGTGCCACATCTGAGACTCCATCAACCTGGCTAATACTGTTTGACTTACTTTGGAGATACCCAGAGACTCTGTCCCATCAACCTTATAAGGCAACCCAAGCTGCTTATCCATATGAATGACTTGTCTTAGCTCATGCTGCACAACTTCTTAAATAAGTATCAGCTGGCCTCAGTGAGTCCAAGGTCTGGCACAAGCAGCAGTCAGCCTTGAGTCACAACTTGGCTTTGTCCGGGAATCTCCAACCCAGAAAAAGTACCAGCCATCTCAGATTGCTTTACAGCATAGACAGGGTGGCCCAGGGCAAAACAAAGGTGGGAGCAGACTATGGCCTGCTCCACCTGGGAAACCCCAGGGCCAGTGCACACAGTGGACAGCTACAGACCACATCAGAGCACCACCACTGTGTTCCCACACAGGTAATGCTCCACAGAGGTCAGAGAGTGGTTGTCAGTGTTCACAGCTGATCCTTGTAGCTAACTGTCCTGAGTAAATCCCTCCCATTGTTCTGCCATCAGAAACTAAGAAGGATCAACTACAAAAGGAGGGTGTACTCAGACCACATGAAGGATGCACCTCGAGTACATAGCTTGGGTAGTAGGGGAGGCTGTTCCACTGGAACCTATAGGACACATGCTACATTAGGCCATACTACTAAGACATGGATGGAGTCAAAACAGCTCTACCTAATACATAGAAACAAATGCAGGAAGGCTGCCAAAATGAGAGACAAAAAAACATGACCCAAATGAAAGAACAGATCAAAACTCCAGAAAAAGAGCAAAACAAAATGGAGATAAGCACTCTATCTGTTGCTGAGTTGAAAACATTGTTTATAAGGATGGTTAAGGAACTTAGTGAGGATCTCAGCAAAATATAAAAAGATCCCATCAGATATAAAGGATTCACTAATTGAGATAAAGAACAATTTACAGGGAAACAACAGTAGAGTAAATGAAGCTGAAAATCAAGTCAATGATTTGGAACATAAGGAAACAGAAAACAACCAATCAGAACAAAAAGAAAAGAGCATCCAAAAAATGAGGATTCTGTAAGCAGCCTGTGGGACAACTGTCATAGGTCCAAAATTTGCATCAGAGGAGCACCAGAAGGATAAGAGAAAGATCTAGAGATTGGAAATGCATTTGAAAAGATAATGAAAGAAAACTCTCCTAATTTGGTGAAGAAAGCATCCCAAACAAGAAACAAAGAGGCCCACTCCAAGACACATCATAATGAAAACGCCAAAGGTTAAATAAAGATAAAGCAGCAAGAAAAAAGAAGTTAGTAATCTCCAGGGAAGTTCCCATAATACTGTCAGCTGATTTCTCAACAGAAACTTTGCAAGAAATTTTCAAAGTCATGAAAAGCAGGGACTTAGAGCCAAGATTACTCTACCCAGAAAAGCTATAATTTACAATCAAAGAACAGATAAAGAGCTTCCCAAACAAGAAAAAACTAAAGGAGTTCATCAACACCAAACCATTATTATATGAAATGTTAAAGATATTCATTTAAGAAAAAGATCAAAACTATGAACAATAAAATGGCAAATATATATATCAACAATTGAATCTAACAAAGAAAGCAAACAAGAAGAGATAGAATCATGGATACAGAGAGTTTTTTGATGTTTGCCAGATGTAAGGGTGTCTGGGGGAGTGGGTAAACAGGCAAGGGGGTTAAGAAGTACAATAGGTGGTTACAGAATAGCCATGAGGATGAGATGTAAAGTACAGTATAGGAAATGGTGTAGCCAGAGATCTTTTATGCATGGCTCATGGACATAAATAATACTGTGGAGATTGCCTGAGGGAGTTGAGGGTGCTGAGTGGGGTGGGGGGAAGGGGGGAAATCAGGACACTGTAATAGCATAATCAATAAAATACGATTAAAAATAAAAGTAAAAAGTGAAGTTGTTTGCCATCACAAGTACAACCTTGTTGATTTTTGCAATGTACTCATTGGCAAATTCTCAGAAGTCATGAACAAAAGTCTTGTCTCCTTCCAGATGTCATTAATAGACTTATTGCTGACATTACCCCCAACCCAAGAAATTTTCTTTATGCAGTCATAAATGTAATCCTTCTAGATTTGCCTCAGTGTCTTTCCAGGTTCTTTCTCATTTGAGACACTAGGTGAGCAAAGAACCTCCACAGACAGTAGGCCTTAAAAGCTGTTCTATCTCCTTGATCCGTTGGTTGGATCGAAGAGGTGCTGTTCTCAGGAAGAAAAATCATTTTTATGTTAGACTGAAGACCATCATTAAAAGAATAACATCCAGAAGCATATTATTTTCCAAACACTACTTCTCCATTTTGCAGACATAGAGATAAAGGAGGCCATCTTGAAAGGGAAGCTGGGCCATCCTTTTTTTCAGGCCTAATTATGTTAAATAACTAATCCCAAAAGAGTCCTTCTGGCTCAGTACTTGATCAATCAGTCTTCAACCATGAGAACAGAAGCTACTCTAGGAATTTAAATAGAGATAATTTAGAGAATTTGTTTTCTTAAAGTATGATGAAAGAACTATAGGTGCAAAAAAATACATACAATTACTAAATAATGATTACCTACAGGAAGTTACTATTTCTCTTAGGGCTGGAGAAGCATGGGAGAATGGATCCCAAGCCTGGGATCACTCTCTCAATTGAGGCTTCTACAGCTATGTTTGAACTGGCTAAGCAGAGAGCCAATGACTCACTCACATTCACTGTGCAGCTACTACTGGTGCTCTAAGTGCTGTTCACACAGCCCTATTGCTGTCTCCTCTGTTACTCTTGCTCCCCAACTTTGCTCAATATGGCCTTCTCCACCAGTAAGTTGAAATGACCATTGCCAGAAATACTCAGAAGCCATACAAATATATTATTCTTATCACCTTTCAATTTCTTGCCAGAGTCTAACATGAGCACAACCTAATAGGAAGCCACCTGGCAAGAGAGTCTATGACAAATAGTTTGTATAATCCAAGCAGAAATGGTGACTGGCTAGGACGGATTCTCAGGATGCTAACAGATAGGAGACATTATCTTACAGGGGAATACAGTAGAGAAAATTGCTTTAAGGCATGCCACATTTGATATGTGGGTAGTATTAATATCTAAACTTCAGGAGGAAGATCTAGAATGGAAATAAAATGTGAAATTATTTATTCAAGTGTCATGATCACTTGAATATGATCACCCAGAGACTGACTGTACTGTAAATATAGAAAAAAATTTGGTAGACACAATTCAAGGTTACCATTCAAAATGCACATCAGCAAAAGGAACATAGTCCATTAGTAGAGATTAAGAAGTACCCAGAAGAAAACAAGATCTTGCTACTACAAAATTTAATGAAAGTAGTGTTTCAAAAATAAAGGAGCAATCACGTCAAATGCTGCTGATCAGTCGAATAAAATAAGGGCTGAGAACTAACCCATAGCTTAGAAAATATGGAAGTCATTAGTGACCTTGATGGTAGCTGCTGCTGTGGAATGCAGGGGACAACTGGATGAAGTTTAAGGAGAATAGAAAAAAGATAAAATGATGACTCTGAATATGTACAGTAGTTAAGTAATTTCATTTGAAATGAGAGCAGTGCTATAAAAGCTGGAGGAGGATGGAAGACCGAGGCAAGCTTTTTTATCTTTATTTTCAAGGTGGGATATACTAGAGAATATTTGTGTGGTGATGAGAATGACATACTGTAGAGGAAAAATCAGTGTTTCAGAAGGGAGAAAAGAATATTTAAAAGGAAAGATCTTAATTAAGAGATAGGGGGTATAATCCAATATATAAGAAGAAGGGTTTTCCTTTTATAACAATAGTTACATTTTTATCTATAGCAGAAACTAGCTAAAAGTATATTTATTCCAATAGTAGTTATGCATATTAGATACTGAGGTGATATAAAATTTATCTTTTGATTAATATTTTGTTTTTAGTTAAGAGGCAAGTGTGAAAAAGAAAAGAATCCCAATTTTCAGAACTAGCTGACACTAACAGCAAATGCTCAGCTTTTTTCAGAATCTGGACTGGCATTCATAGAAGCATCAAGATGTTCTTTTATTGAATGCAAGGAATTTCACAGAATAGAATTGGAAAGAGTCAAGCTGATTATGAGAATTTTCAGTATCTTGATTTCGGTGGAAGTTATACACCTGTATTCAATTACCAAAATTCATCAAACAATTTGCTTAGAGTGAGTGGGTTTTATTATATGTAAATTTACCTTAATAAACAAAAACAAGCCAGTATAATTAAAAAGAAAATGAGTCTTTATATATATTTGGGAGAACATAAATCAAGATAATTATCATTGGGTATTGGATAAAGTAAGCAGTTCAAAACAAAGTCAGTAATTATTCCTACATTATATTTCATCTTTGTCCTCCCCAACATATAGCCCTGGGCTGTATTAGTTGCACAACTCTAACCTCCAAACGTACAGAGAACTATGCACATATACATTCAGTAAGGTGCAATTAATGTCAAAAGTGCAATTATTTGACAAAATATCAAAATTTATATTATGTGGGCATTAAGATTTAGATGACTGAAATATGTGTATTTTAGCTCAAGATTAGCTAAGCCCTAAATTTTGATGAGTTTACTAAGGAAACGCCACCTTTGGTAGCTCCAATGTCAACTTTTTTTAATATAAGGTTTTCATAGTAAATCTGTTATTTTCCGATGTCAACTTATTATAATTATTCAAGATTATTAAATAATTTTTTGGGAAAGGATAATGTTACTCTGGGACTGGAGTGAAGGGAGAATAAAACATAAAAGCAAACATTACTTAATCTTCTCTAGTAAGCACAGACAAAATTCAAGTTGCTGTGATAATCACAAAATACCATATACCTCTAGTGATTGTTGGCTGCAAGGCATTGACATAGGAAGGTTATTACTTAGGAAGAAAGTAGATTTTGGAAATTTGAGGAGATAAAACTAACCTGTTAAATAGTCACCTGGGAGAATGGTGTTATTAATTGATATCAGTCTAAAAATAATAAATTTTAAATATTGTAGGTAATATCCTATGAGTAGGATAATTGAATTTGAAATTTCAGATGTACTATATTTATTATAATGATAAGTTTGGGATATTATCTTGTGAGTATAAGTTGGAGGGAAAAATCAATTAAATGTGAAGACAAAGCACCAAATGGTCAGCATGCTGGAGATATTATTCAAATGGAAATGTTGAAGAATGTTGACCAGGATTGTGATAGAGTAGATGTCAGTAAAAGAGGCAGATATGAAAGTTATCCCTGAACAAGGTGAACTGGCCAAAAAGACTGGACAAGGGTCAACGATCGGGGTGCAGGCTGATAAGGTGAACTTCAGTGGAGTTGTCTAGTTGACCACTGCAGGGAAGCAGAGGGACAGTTGTCACTAAACATCTTATTGGAACGGGTAACCTCAGAATTTGGAGTAGTGTGTCCAAAATGTTAAGAAAAGAAAATAAAAGTTTTGATGTTATAAGGACCATGCCTTGAATCTTTTTTGGGAGTGAACCATATATATAAGCAAATTATTCATTGTAGTAGGCAAAAGTGCTAGGAAATAACTTTCCAGAACAACCAAACTGCTAAAGCAAGGCCAATCTGAAAAGACTCAGTGTCTAGACACTCTGGTACAAAATTCAAGCCAAAAAAACTGCAACTTATTTTCTGAACAAGTTGTCCCTTTCAGAAAAATGCATTAAGATTAATAAAGGCATGGAGGTGAAAATATTAAAAGGCTATATCACATAAAATTAAAACAAGTGCTTTATAAATAGTCTATCCAAAAAGTGTTTAAACTGATGTTATGTGTACTTTCATTAGATTAGCCATAAAGCTTGTGAAATAGTGAATGCAATGAAGTCATCTGAGCAGTTGACTCCCCCAAATCCATTTTAATATAAGTTTAAGTTACAGACAACTTTCAAAACATTACTTGTACCCAAACTATGTAGAGAAATTTCTGTATTAGATCATTGCTTCGAGTATAGGTTAACTAAAATAATCCAGGCAGTTTTTACCATTTAGACCAGAACATTTAGTAAAGCAGTACATTTTTCAACAATTGTTACCAATTCATTCCTTTTGTGTGTGTGTGTACACATACCAAAGTGCATGGCCATGCATGGTGTGTGTATAAAACAATGTTTACCAAAGCCTTAAAACATGGTTTTAGGCTTCAGAATAGCAGTTCATATTTCTTTGGAACTGTAAGATATATTTTAAGGTAATTTTAAGAACCTAAGTACTCCTTCATAGTAGCAGATATAACAATAATATTGATACAGAGAAAGAAAGTTGCATTGAGGCAGAAACAGATGAAGTGACATGGTTTTTCATATTTGAAATAATCCCTGTTATCCAATAGAGTGAGATTTTTCCCTTCTCCTGAAATAACATTCTTTCGTTTCTTGTATTACAGTGTCCTATGAAGTGACTTCCAGGAACATGTCACTGATTCAATCAATTTGAAATGACACAGAACTATCATTCCCATTAATGTTCAAATACTTCCACGAATGATTAAAAAGCACGACACTGCCACTGACTGCTGGAGTGACATGTATACTAAGGAGAAAACAGCCCTATTGAGTAGTTGTCAATTACAAAAGTGAAAATAGTGACTTTTCTATTTTTGAGGATATTTCAAATATGTGCCTGTTATATTTGATATGCTTCAATCATTTCAGTCTGTAATTTCCTCTGTAAACCTCAAATCAAAAGCTATGACACAGCATCAGATCAAGTTGATATATTTTTTATCTGATGTGTCTAATGATATTTAATTAAAATGTATTTTTTGAGGAAATTAATTTTATTCTGTTAACAATACCAAATGTAAGATGAGCAAAGCTATTGGAAATTATTAGTTGTCTTATTGAAACTATTGCTAAACTCTTTCAATTATTATTTCCACACATTCTTATCTTTACAAAACTTACATTTAAAAACACACCTGAAGGCCAATCTGCTCAGCAGATTGAGTGCAGGCCCGTGAACCAGAAGACTGAAGTTTGATTCCCAGTCAGGACACATGCCTGGGTTGCAGGCCAGTTCCCAGCGGGGGATGCATAAGAGGCAACCAAACATTGATACTTCTCTCCCTCTCTCCTTCTTTTCCCCTCTAAAGATAAATAAGTAAAATATTTATAAAAAGACAAAAAAAAATAAAAACATACCTGAGTTGCCCTTGATCAGGAAGTTAATATTGAGTTACACTTAATTTAAAATACATTGGTAATATAATAAATAAACCTGTTAGGTTGCTTTATATGTTAAACCTTTTCTTTAGTTTCTTTCAATATGGGAAGAAAAAGAAAGGAAAAGCCTCAAATGCAATCACATATTCATAAGCAAATTTATATAGCTTTATTTCTCACTGTTTGGTTAGCTTTGCAGGGACAATTTCTAGAGGATAAGAAAATTCTGTCTCAATGGGACATGTGGCTTGCATTCATTCCACTAAAACAACTAAGAACACTGGAAATGCATTCTAAATTCATCATTGAAATATGCGGCAAAGTTCCAAAACTTGATTACTTGCTGTTTGAATGTGCTCTAAAATTTTATTTTCAGTTGAAATTATTCAATTAATTCCAAAAGATGACACATAGATTTAAGGAGAAGAAAATAACTTGTGATTGCCTTTTATTTGGCAAGTGAAAGATTAAAATATATATAGGAATTATAACTGGATGGCTAAAATTGAGGGTTATAACTTTTATTTTTCACTTATACTTCATTTTAGAAAATTCTCTCTCCAATAAATAATGAGATACTATGTCAGAGGATAAATAGAGAAACACTCATTATAACTGTTACATGTGTCCAGAGGAAGAGTTTAAGAGAAATATTATTTCCAAGAGGCATCTGGCAAAGTTCTTTTCTAGTTTTACTAATACAAATCTATTCTCTGACATCCCTGAACTGGTGTGTGTTCCAGGACATTTCCAGGGCTTGACGAGTAGGCCTAAGTTCCCGCAGGAGTTACTGTCAGAGACAGAATCGCTATTATACCAAACAGTTCCACACCTTCAGTTAGGGACCATCGATCTCCCATTAGCATTTGGGCTAAAATTGAACAGAATAGACATCAGATCATCTATTCCAAAACCATCATTTATTATTTAAATAAATAAACTGAAAAATCAAGGAAACTCTGTGGCTCTGCCAAGGTGATACAATTGGCCTTATGAGTCTGAACTGAATTATGTAAAATACTTTGGTACAAGTAAAACACAGCATGTGCCTCCCTCATCTCAGTGTCATTGTTAATAAAATCCATGGAAATCAGTCCCCAAATGAGGGTTATATTACCTGAATGCTGTACAAGACAAAATATTCCCCAGAAAATTATCTTAATGTCTCATAAAACCTTAATTTCAAAACAAGTTGTAAGATTAAGCAAAAAAAAAAAAAAAAAGACTCTTGGACACGTATAACAGTATAGTGATTACTAGTCATGGCTGGTGTGGCTCAGTGGATTGAATACCAGCCTGGGAACCAAAAGGTCCTTGGTCGGATTCCAGTCTAGGGCACATGCCTGGGTTGTGGGCCAGGTCTCCAGTAGGGGGCATGCAAGAGGCAACCACACATTGATGCTTCTCTCCCTCTCTCTCCCTCCCTTCCCCTCTGCCTAAAAATAAATAAACAAAATCTAAAAAAAAAAACAGTATGGTGATTATTAGAGGAAAAGGGGAATGGGGTGAGGTAGAAATATGTAAAAGAGGGAATAAGGGGAGATAGAAGATTCAATGTGGGGTTGTGAACATGCAATAAAATATACAAATGATGTATTATAGAATTGTACACCTGAATCCTATGTAATTTATTAGCCAATGTCACCTCAATAAATTCAATAAAAATAAATGAAATAAAAAATAAATAAAATAAGTTAATAGAAAACATTTAAAAAGAATAACATATTGGAGCACGTATAATGCTTACTTAAATCTATCAATGAGAGACATACCAAGGGCAAGACAAAGATCAATGCAGTTTATCTTGGTCCTGGTTTGGTACATGTCAGCGCTCATCTTTCCCTCCCTTTCTTTCCAAATAGATTTGATTCTGTGATCCCCGTACTTTATAGTCTTGCCATTATTTTTTTTCAATCATAGATATTAGAGGGTTGAACTAACTTCACATAAATTTCAAATGATTGAATGAAATATTTATAAATTCATTTCATAATATACATGAACTAAAGACATTTGAAATGAAAAATATTTTCTAATTTAACTAAATTAAATTACAATCTATCAGGTAAGACCTAAGCATCTAAAACTGTATTTGGCAAAGTCATAAAATGCATAATATAAAAGAAGTAAAGAGTGGAGAGTATTTTTAAGTCTTTAGCATATGGAGGTAGTTCAATGCTGGAAATGGCATAGAAAGATTCTGCACTACTGTTGGATAGGATTCAAAATGTAAACTAATAATAATCCTGTATTAGTTTACCTGCTTAGAAAAATAACTGAGCTGTGAAATAAAATGAAGACATTAGTGGGACATTTTAATTAGTGACACTATTTTGTATACCTAGAATAAACTGCTTAGAGAGGGCATGTGCTTAATTATCCAAGGGAGGATCAAACAGTTGACGATCAAACTGGATACTACTGTTGCCAGGCACATGTTTGCATATTTGCCAAATTCAGCACTTCCTCCAATGTCTTAGAGCCTAAGCTACATTTTAGAATTTGATTCTTGCTTTCATTCCAATGATTTTAACTATTCAAAGTTTTAGGAATGAAGATTCCCTTTGATTTGTAGGAAATTAAATATTTATAACTTAAAAATTATATTTTCTAAACCAAGATTATTTAGTTAATTACATTTTATACTTTTATTTTAAGATAAAATTCTCACACACAGTGTAGGCCAAATTCTAAACTACATTCCATACCACCCATTCTTATCTTTTAAAAACCTGTCATCATACTTCTTTTTAAATTGTACAATAAAACTCACTTTAAAGCAGTATCATTTTAACAGAAATGCTGGTAAGAAAGATTATAATGATGTTTCTGAACCTTTTATGTCAATTATTATTAAGGGTTTGTGCATTCTGATTCATTAACACATGGAAGAAGGGGAAGGCATGTTTTACTGCCTATTGTTACTCTAATAAAATAAGATTTTTAAAAATGAGAGTATTAAGGGATAGTGCCAATTTTCTCTTTTTCCAGAAAATTCATTTATACAAAGTGACCTTGGCTTTGACCCATTATGGAAGAAAAAAAGCTCTGTAGTTTTCACACTCGTCTTCACTATGTCTTCTTTATTCAACTTCAGTAACAGTCATAAGTTTAAGAAGAGCTCCATTTTTCTCCTGGCAAAAATTCTGAAACCATGGTCTATTATTGTTTGAATATGTTGTCAACCACGCTCTTGCCAAAACACCTAACTACCAATGCAATCATCCCTGGATTTTATAATGTTTAATCTTATCAGAATAAATGAAACTAGTAATTATTTGCCTGATATCAGGCACTGTATTAGTTAGTCACTGTCATCTCAAAAATGTTTATTCCTGTTGAACATACTATCTTAATTTCTATCTCTAAAGATTCTTTTATGTTTTTTTCCTCCTTCACTTAACATTAATTCGCTCTCTCTGTGACATTACACTGTCAGTACCTCCTTCCTGCTCCTATTTCTCATGCTAGATCCCACTGAGTTGTTTCATTTGGATTATCGTTGCAATATTGTTATCTTTAGATAGCTGTTTTAATAGTTCACATTGAAGCAGAAGTTACACCAAACGTTTTCTTTTCCTTATACAATTCTAAGAACCTCAAATAATGGTGATTTTTAAATGTTCACATTTAAAAAATAAATTAACTTAAATCAGCACATTGTATGGTATGTATCTCTTATTTAACATCAATTTCCTTTTAATTTTCTTGGGATAAGTAATTATCTTCAATCTCAGTCTCAATATTGTAGATCGGGGACCACATCTCTTGATGTTTCTGGCCATGGTGAATGGTTTAAATTTGATTATGTGATTCAAGCTAAGTCAGAGAGACTCAATAAAAAAACTTGGGTTGAAACTATTGTGATTGAAGTACTCTTTTTCATCTAGTTTTGCCACACAAATGCAATCAGTAATCATCTCTTTGCCAGAAGAAGCCTCCTTAAAAATGAAGCCCACATGGAGGAAATTAGTACCGAGTGACAGGCTTCCCATGTAATCTTTGAATACATCAAGTTTCTGTGTGGGCACAGCTCTGGTACTGAAATGTTCTGCTATAAAAACCAGAGATTGTTTTACTTATTTATTTGCTCTATTTGATTTTGTTTTATATCATTTGTAACAAAAGAGTCCTAAATTGCATTCTTTAGTCATTGACATATGTTTTAAATAAAACTTCATTTTTTTCTATAAACCCATAACAATCCTAGTACAATGCAGGCATTCACTAACCCTGATTATTTCTTAGAATTTCTACTAATCATTTATTGTTCACTCTCAGGCTCAGTACTCCCGATATTTCTCATGTAACTCTCTTTGTAGGAACCTCTTATCCCTTATTTTGTGAATAAAAATGTCTGAGAAATCTAGACTTCAGTTCATATATAGCAAGCTTATATATAAAAATATTTATAGGTACATTAAGTCATATTTATCTAGGTAGCTATTAATCTAAATATATTTATATTTCTATATACATACAAAAATATTGGATATGTAACATAAGATTATATCACTTAATATCCTGAAAAAAATCAAATACCAAGCAAAAATATAAATGATGCACAAAACCTCTAATAGCATAAATGCATGATATTGTTCAGAAGTATTGAAAAGAAAACTAGATAAGTGGTGGGAAACAAGATAATAATAGATTGGAAAACTAACTACAACAATATTAATTCTTTATAAAACTATTGCATTATAATCAGAATAACATGTTTTTATTAGAAAGAATTTAACAAGTTAATTTTTAAATATACATGGCAATACTAAATATGTAGAGATTTAGAATGCAATGAAACTTAATTTGCTTTTACATAACATAGACTGTTATGTAAATATAAGTTGTTTTATAGAAGCCTAGTAGTGACCACATAACAAATACCTATAGCACACACACCAAATATAAACAGAAGTTGTATAAATATACTACTACAGAATATCATATGAAACAGTAAGAGAACAAGAGGAGGAAAAAGAAAGGAATTACAAAACAACCAGAAAACAAAATGGTAATGATTACTTTTAATGTAAATTGAATAAATTATGTAATCAAAAGATGAAGTGCCTAAATGAATAAAAAGGCATATCAATATGTTGTCTATAAAAAACTCACTTCAGATGCAAGGGCACAGACTGAAATTGGAGGGAAGTAAATAGGTATTCCATACAAAGGGAAACAAAAATAAACCTGGGGAGCTACATTTATATCAGAAAAAAAAAAAACTTTAAGGCAAAGAATATAATAAGACAAAAGATCATTACATAATAATAAAAGGGTCAATCAAAAATAATATATTTATAAATATGCACTCAATATAAGAACACTTAGATATATAAAGCAAATATTAACAGACTCAATGAGAGAAATATAAAGCTATGGCATAATGGTAGGGAATTTGAATCTCTCACTAACATCAACTGATAGACTATCTGTGCAGAAAATCAATAAGGAAACACTGGCCTTAAACATACGGCATAACAGATGGTTAAAGATAAACATAGAATATTCTATTCAAAATCAATAGAATATATAGTCTATAAAGTATAAAAGGAATATTCTCAATGATAGATGATGTGTTAGACACCAGTTTTAATAAATTTAAGAATACTGAAAACATATCAAGCATCTTTCAAATCACAATGACATGAAATTAGGTAACAAAATTACAAAATAAAAACTGTAAAACAAATATGTGAAGTTTAAATAACAACCTACTGAATGACCATAGGTTAAAGGAAAAAGCAGAAGAGAAATAAAAATATACCTTGCATGAAGTGAAAATTAAAATATATTCTATTAAAACTTAAGGATAAAGCAAAAGCAGTTCTAGGAGAGAAGTTCATAATGATAAATATCTATATCAAAAAACAAAGTAGGTATCAAATAAACAACATTACATAACATTCCATGAAACTAGAATTAGTGAATAAATGAAGTTCATATGCAGCAGTAGAAAAAAAATTGAGCTGAAGTAAAACAGAGACTGAAAGTCAATAGAAAATGTCAACAAAACTAAGAGACGTTTCTTTAAAAAGATAAACAAAATGGACCAAGTTTTAGCTAGTCACCAAGAAAATAATAAATAAATAATTTCAGAAATAAAATAGAAGATTTTACCACTGATACTACAGAAATACAAAGTAACAAAAGAAACTACTATGAACAATTACATACCAACAAATTGATCTTCCTAGAAAAAGAGATAAATTCCTAGAAACATAAATTGAACCAAGACTGAATCATGAAGAAATACAGTATCTGAACAGGTCAATTACTAGTAAAGATATTAAATCTGTGATAAAAATTCTCCTGCAAATAAAAGTCCAAGACCAGATGGCTTTACAATAAAGTCTACTGAACATACAACAAATTTAATACCAACTTTTCTCAAACTCTTACAGAAAATAGGATGAAAAGAAAACATCATCCTAACTCATTTTGCATGGCCAGCATTACCCTGATACCTAAATCAGACAAGAGCATGACAGAAAAAACAGAAAAAAAATAACAGGCCAAAAGCTCAGTTGAACATAGGTGGAAATTTTCTCAAAATGCTAGCAAACTGAATTTAAAAATATGTAAAAGTATTATACAACAAATCAATGTGATTTATTGCAATGATGCAAAGATTGTTCAACATCTGCAAATCAATCCATATGATATACTACATTAAAAATTGAAAAATATGCTCTGATCTTTGTGGCTCAGTTGTTTGGAGTACAGTCCCATAACCAAAAGATGGTGGTTCGGTCCCCAGTCAGGGAACATGTCTAGGTTGCAGGATTCATCCCTGGGGTGGGGCACAGAAGATCCCCAATCAGGGCATGTATGGGAGGCAACAAGTCAGTATTTCTCTCTGACATTGATATTTCTCTCTATCCTTTTCCTCTCCTTTCCTCTCTTTTAGTTTAAAAAAATGAAAAAATGTCTTTTGTTGAGGTTTAAAACAAAACAAAATAAAATGAAAAACACTGAAAAATAAAAATAATATGATCATCTCAATAGTTGCAAAAAAACCTTTGACAAAATTAAACATGTATTTATGATAAAAATATAATAAATGAGTATAGAATGAATGAACCTTAATATAAAAAGGTCACATATAACAAGCTCTAGTTAACTCAACCATGAAAATCTGAAAGTTTTTTCTCTAAATATCAGGAACAAGAGGAGGATACCCACTCTTTCCACTTTTATTCAACATAGTACTGTAAATCCCAGCCAGAGCAATTAGACGAGAAAAAGAAATGAAAGAATTCATGCAGGAAAGGAAAAGGTAAAACTGTCACTATTTACAGATGATGTGATCTTATATATAGAAAACCCTAAAGACTCCACCAAAAAGCTATTAGAACTAATAAATTCAGTAAAGTTGCACAATACGAAATTATAATCCCCAAATTAATTACATTCTTATAAGAAGCTTTCAGGAAAAAAGATTAAGAAAATAATTCCATTTATAATTGCATAAATATATATTTAAAATATTTTTGTATAATAAGGTAAAATATCTGTACACTGAAAACTATAGGACATTGGTAAAGAAATTGAAGAATATATCAATAAACAAAAATATATTTTATGATCATGGGTTGAGAAAATTATTATTGCCCAAAGCAATCTACAGTTGTAATGCAATTCCCATAAAAATTCTCATGACGTTTTTTATATGAACAGAACAAACAATCCTAAAGTTTGCATTAACCAAAGAACTCACTGAACAGCCAAAGCAATCTGGAGAAAGAACAAAACTGGAGGCACTATAATCTCTGATTTCAAGCTATTCACAGTAATCAAAAGAATATGGTATTGGCATGAAAACATACACATAGATCAAGGGAATAGAATAGAGAGCAGTGCTGTATAACTATGTATACAAAGTTAATTAATGTATGACAAAGGAATCTAGAGTAAACAATGGGGAAAGGACAGTTTCTACAATAAATGAGGCTGGGAAAACTAGTCAGCAACATACAAAAGAATAAAACTTGACCACTATCTTAAACCATACACAAAATTTAATTAACTTAAAGTGGATTACAAGATGTAAAATCATAAAACCCCTAAGAGAAAGTATAGGTGGTAAGCTCTTGGACGTTGGTCTTGCTGATGAGTTTCTGCTTCAACTATTAAAAAAAAAAAGTTAAAAACAACAACAACAACAAATGGGACTGACTACATTAAACTAAAGAACTGCTGCACAACAAACGAACCATCAACAAAATAAAAAAGCAACATATTAAGTGGGAGAATATATTTGAAAGTCACATATCCGATAAAGGTTTAATGTCTAAAATATACAAAGAATTCCTACAACTCAATAGCACAAGAAACACACAGTCTCATTTTAAAATGGGCAGAGAAACTGAATAGGCATTTTTCCAAAAAAGATAAACAGATGGCCAACAGGTTCATTAAAATATGTTTAACATACTGATAATCAGGAAAATGCTAATCAAAACCACCATGAGATATGCTCTTATACCTGTTAGAATGGATATTATCAAAAAGACAAGTGATAACAAATGTTGGAGAACCTATAGAGAAAACAGACCCATGCACTGTTGATGGGAAGGTAAATTGGTGCAGCCCCTATGGAAAACTGTATGGAGATTTCTCAAAAAATGAAACATAGAACTACCATATGACCTAGCAATTCCAGTTCTGGTTTTATCCAAAAAGGAAAACAAAAACACTAAATTGAAAAGATATCTGGACCTTCATGGTTATTGCAGCATTATTTATAATAGCAAAGATACGGAATAAAACAAATGTCTATTGATAGAGGAATGGATAAAGAAATTGTGGTATCTGTATATACATTGGAACAATACTCAGCCATAATAGAAGAAATACTGCCACTTGTGAAAACATAGATGGGCCTTGGGGCATCACGCTAAGTGAAATAACTTTGAAAAACAAATATCAGATGAATTCCTTTACCAGGTCTGTCCAGAAAAAGTCCAGCCATGGTTAATATAACAAAAATAGTTTGCATGACATCAATGTAAGCTGGCAGCTAAAGAGAGTGGACTGGAATGCACATGCATGAGCAATGAAAATTTCATTGTATTGCTCAGTAGGGGTGATAGACTTCATGGAGTGAGCATGTGTACTGTGTGGAGGTAGCATTCAAAATGACTGAGCGCATAGACCAATAAATCTGCATCGAATGTTGAGTTAAACTTGAACATTCCTCCACAGAAACTATTCTGATGATTCAGAATGCCACAGCTATGGGCAACTGGTGATTGGCAGCTTCATCACAACAACATTCATGCTCATGCATCACATCTCTAGAAGAGTTTTTTGGTGAAACATCAAATCATCCAGGTGACTCAGCCTCCCTACACTCAAGACTTGACACTATGTGACTTCTGGGTTTTCCCCAAACTAAAATCACTTTTTAAAAAAGATTTTATTTATTTATCTTTAGAGGGGAAGGGACTGAGAGAGGGAGAGAAATATTAATGTATGGTTGCCTCTAGTCCATCCCCTACTGTGAACTGGCCTGCAACCCAGGCATGTGCCCTGACTGGGAATCGAACCGCGGGTGTCTGGTTCACAGGCCCACGCTCAATCCACTGAGCTCCACCAGCCAGGGCTAAAATCACTTTTGAAAGGCAAAAGATTTCAGACCATCAATGAGAGTTAGAAAAATACAATGGGGCAGCTGATGGTGATTGGAATGGTGTGAGGTCCCAAGGTGCCTACTTTGAAGGAGATTGAGGTGTCATTGTCCTATGTACAATGTTTTTTTATATCTTGTATCTTCAGTAAATGTCTCCATTTTTCATGTTATATGGCTGGATACTTTTTGACAGACCTTGATATCATATCTACAGAACAAACAAACCAAAAACAATACTTAGAGATGTAGAGAAATGAGTGGTAATTGTCAGACTTGGGGAGTGTTAGCAAAATGGGAAAAGGTGATCAAAAGGTAAAATCTTCCAGTTATGAATAAAGAAATTATGGAGAAATAATGCATAGCATGGTGACTATAGTTGATAATTCTGTACCGTATGTTTTAAAGTTGCTGAGGGACAGGTGTTAAAATTTCACATTACAAGAAAAAAATTAACTATGTTATTTTAATGGATGTTACTAGAATTATTGTGATGATTATTTTGTGATATATATGTATATTTTTATATTGTATACCTGAAGTTAACATGGTATATGTCAATTATACCTGAACTAATTAATTATATATGGCAATGAAATACTATAGCAAAATGAAGACAATGTTCATTTTATAAAGAACTGGAAACTTACAATGTGTGTTTATCTATTATGAAGTTACATTAATTAACATAACGTGTAAGACAGATAAAACAGGTTAATGGACACAATAAAATGTTCAGAAACAGCCTCACAGATATTGCCTCATCAGATTTATGAAATGGTGATTCTATAGTGCTTTGTAGAAATGACAGGCTTCATTATAGAGAATCCTGGGAAACTTTGTTGTCCATATAGGAAACTTTGCTTTTATTTTATACTACACACCAATCGTTTCCAGAGAAGATGTATAAATACATTTTAAAAGTAAAAAATTACAATCTTCTATGTGAAAACAAGAGTATCTTTACAATCTTAGGCTGGCAAAAGGTTTCTTCAACTGATCACAAAAAATTATTAACCATAGAAAAATATTACATGGCAAGGGTCTTCTAGTAATCAACTCAAGACAGATATCCCCAGCAGCATCTTTTGCCCTTCTAATAATGTAGTCAACCCAGAATGTGTACTCAATTATGCCAGTTGAAACCATCAGTAAAATTAATCTTGGGGGTAGCCAGGGGAGTTTTAATTTTGAAGCAGCACATCATCAATTCCACTACCTTTACCTGAGCCATGAGTTATATCCACAGATCCATAGCCCCAGAAGTAAGGGTAGAAATGTTCAAGTCTGGATATAAATTACCTGTAGCCTATACATTCTACCATCTGATTCTTGGTCAAATATGAAGAGATTTGACAAATTGCTTACCATGACTCCTTCTTTTTATCTTTTGCACCATTTAAAGGATATGAAATCAAAAGAACAACTGCCTAATTGTGAATTATTTGTGTCTACAAATGATATGCATTTGTTGTTTTTTAAAAAGCAGCATTTTGTTCCACCAAACATTACAGCACAAACTTCTTCATAATTATACACAAACTTGACAGCACTTTTAGCTCCTTTTCTCCCTGACTGAACTTTAAGAGAAGGATCAACAGAAATTTCTCCCTCAATTATAGCCATTGACTCATGGGAGTTTCCCTATGAGCAATTAATAGAACAGAGAAAGGCTTGGGATTGGTTAACAAATAAATGAACTTGTATTGGTATTGGCTGAAAACAGATAGATAGCATCAGTACTGTAGTATTATTTAACCGTAGCACTAAACAACCTTCATTAGGGGGAAATACCCCCAGTTGGCAAAGCCTCAAGCAGTATATTTAATCATTTTTGTATACAGGAACAACTGGTGTGATGTAAGGATATTCCATACATATAGGCAGCAGTGGCTGGTCAGTCAGGACCTTAAGAAAAGATTTGAAAATAAGAAACAATGTTTAAGGGGAGAAAGGAATGAAGGTGGGCCATATGGTGTGTTGGCACAACATAAGAAATGTCCTTCTCTTCTTTTTCTATCGTCTTAAACTAGACTCTTAAATTTAGAGTTTACTAGGTGCTATTCTTATATTTAACCTTGACAGATACTCTTTTTAATAGGTTAAATGGTGTCTCCCCAAATGATATATCCACATCATAAAGCCTAAAACATATTAACATTATTTGTAAAAAGGGTCTTTGCAGGTATCACTTAGTTAAATTCTTGAGATTATATCTTCCTGCATAGTCCCTAAATTGAATTTAAGTTATTCTTGTAAAAGAGAGAAGAGGAAAAGACACAGACAAAGAAAGGTCTTGGGAAGACAAGATTCGATTGATGTAGCCACAAGCCAATGAATATGACAGTCACTAAAAGATCAAGAGGCAAGAAATGGAATCTCCACTAAAACTTTTTAGAATTAGCGTGGCCCTGAAGACACTTTGATATTATATATACACATATATTTTCTCACCCATGGACATTTTCTTATTGCTTTTAAAGAGAGAGGAATGGAGAGACAGACATCAATGTGAGAGAGAAACATCAATTAGTTGCCTTCCATATGCACCTGGATAAATACAAACAAATTCCTTTAGACTTTAGTTGATTAAAGTACTCTGATTTGTAATGGCATTTAAAAGCTAAAATAATATAGAACTTGCAGTCAAGATGGAGGCACAGGTTGATATGCTTCACTTCCTTGCACAACCATAGAAAGAATCATAACCAGATCTCAAAATTGATAACACCCAGAACCATCAGAAAATCCAGCTGTATGGAAGTCCAACAACCAAGCATTTAAAGAAGACACATTCATCCAGATAGGAAGGAGGGGTGGAGTTGCAGAGATGGGTGGAGAGGCAGTGACAGTGGTGGTGGAATGGAATGGAGGGATACCTTAGAAGCCAGCAATCACAGCCCCAGGACAGACAACACAGCCCAGGATTCTAGCATGGGGAAGATAGATCCCCATTATTTCTGGTTGTAGAACCTAGCAGGGGTTGGAGCTGTGGAAGAAATGGCCAGATTTCCTCTACTTAAAATGCCATCACAGCATTAGAATTTATGCAAACCCACCCCCTCCAGGATTCACCAGTGGGGCAGCAACTGGAAAGGTGCCAGTCACACATAGGAAGAGGACAAAGTGACAGGAAATAGGGTGAGTGCCAGCCAAACCACCAAAAGCCAGGCAGTGATATTATCCCCTCTCAGAGCCCTCCCCACACAGCCACATAGTGGTGAGGAGGTTTGCCCCACCCTGGCAATTACCCAGGGCTCCACCTCACATACTGTAACCTATTTTCTACATAGGCCACATTACTAAGACAGAGAGTTAAAGCAGTTCTACCTAATACACAGAAACAAACACAGGGAGGCTGCTAAATTTAGGAGAGAAAGAAAAATGGCCAGAATGAAAGAACAGAACAAAACTCCCCAAAAAGAGCTAAGCAAAATAGAGATAGACAACCTATCAGATGTAGATGCTATGTTCAAAACACCATCAGGATACTCAGAGATTTCTTTGAGTATGGCAAAAAATAATAATAATAAAGTGAAAAATGAATGTTATACTAAATGAAGTAAAGAATAATTTAGCAGAAACTAATAGAGAAGGAGATGAAGCTAGGATTCAAACCAACAATTTGAAGCATGAGGAAGAAATACACATTCAACCAGAACCAATAGAAGAAACAAGACTTATAAAGAGGAGAATAGGCTGGGGAACTTGTGGGACATCTCCCAAAGTGCCAACATCTGAATCATAGGAATGTCAGAAGAAGAGGAAGAGCAAGAAAGAAACTTTGCAGGCAAGAAGGACTGGCAAAAAGTATTCAAAGTGATGAAATGTAAGGGCCTACAACCTAGAATACTCTCTCCAGCAAAGCTATCATTTAGAATGGAAGGTCCGATAAAGTGCTTCCCAGACAAGGTAAAGCTAAAGGAGTTCATCATCATCAAGCCATTATTGAATGAAATGATAAATGGACTTATTTAAGAAAAAGAAGATCAAAACTATGAACATTAAAATGGTAACAAATTCACAACTACCAACAACTGAATCAAAAAAAAAAAACCTAAACAAAGAACCAGAACAGGAACAGAATCATACATAAGGATATCTTTTGGAGGGTTATCCGCTGGGAGGGGGAAGAGGAAGAATGGGGAAATGGTGCAGGGATTAAAGAGCATCATTGGTAGGAACAAAATACACAGGGAAATGTTAAGAATAACACAGGAAATGGAGAAGCCACAGAACTTACATGCAAGACCCATGGATAGAAACTAAGGTGGGGGATTGTTGGATGAAAGGGGGTACCAGGTAGAGGGAGGCAATAGGATAACTGTAGTAGCATAATCAATAAAATATACAATAATGACAATGACAACAACAACAATCCTTTGGTGTGCATAAATAACATATTTGCATGAAAAATGATTATGTTTCCCAAATACAAGGAAACCTTAAAAAGTAATATAATATAGTTATGTAGGGGGAGGGCTCTGCCCACAGGGCTCCCCAGCCACCATAGATGAGAATAGGTCTACCAAGACATGATCTGGTTGGGGAGGAAAGGTGGCTAATCTCTCAAAGGAGAAGGGCCAAGAGCCTTTTCCTTGATGGGCTTTTATTGGGTTCATTTTGCACAGGAATACAGGTAAAGTTCATTAATCATTGTCAGGCTGTAAGGATCAATTGATAACATACAAAGAACTATGAAGGCTTATTCTGAGTTAGAGTCTGTTAGATAAGGGGCTACAAAACTTTGGGAAACAAACTCATTTCCTGCTTGGACCCTTATCATTTAATTGAGAGCATTTTTAGCAAAGCAGGTTTCACAGGATTTTATGTATTCTTTCTTAGGCCTTATCACCTGCCCTTTCCAGCACAGGGCTGCATCACCCTCTGTCATTATTTCAGGCCTAAATCAGGCAGGGGAAGTAAGGCAGCCAACAGATTAGGAGACTTCTTGCAGACAGAATGAGGACTCGGGCTATGTCAAAGTCGAGGGGTGAGAGTCCATCAACCCCTTTTGCTATAGCTCCCCAAGTCCTTCTCTGGGGACCCCCGTGATTGTGCCTGTCTTAAGCCATCTCTCCCTTGAGGAATCTTACCCATCATTGACTAATAGATCATGCACTGGGTCCCAGGCAGGTCAAGTAAGAGGGAAAGAGGTGGCGCCCCAGGTCCCCAGGTCGCTCACTCAGCCTTAGTCGCAGGGGGTTACAGCTTCTGAAACCAGGCAGGATGGTTCCCAACATAGCTATGCCTTATTAAACCTTTTTTTTAAAGGTACATTTTTCTTTTTCTCCTTGATTTAATTATCAATTATATATATATATATAATTTTATATATTTTATATAAAATATTTTATATAAATATGGAATATTTATATATTCCATATATATGGATATTTTATATATATATGGAATCTTCTTGAAGAAAATTTACTGTAAAAACTGGAATTCTTCTGTTCAGAAATAATAGAGTGTCAAGTAAAGAGCAAGATAACATCTATTGCAACTTTGGCCCTCAATGAATGTTTTTGAATCATAATTTGTGTATATTTTCACTGTGGCAATTAATTTTTATGGCACTGTCTAGAGTTCTAAATAAGTCCACAATTCACTTGTTCATTAAATCATTGTTCAAATGCCTCCAAAAATAGGACAAGCAGGCAAAACAGATGGTGGCTATAATAGCTACTTTGCTTAGAATAAATTACATACAGGAACAGAGCACTTGCATATGCCTACAATTTGAACTAAAGGATGGGCACATTTCTAAAGCATTTTTGGTAAGCTCATTTAAATTTTAGGATAGAAAATATTATGATGTCTTGGAAAATTGAGAACTATTCTTACATGTTCTAAGTTACATAATTGTGATTCTGAATGATTGCTCATTAATCCCATGTTGCAATACCTATAGATTACAGAGAAACAATCATTCTTTTACAAATAAGTTAAATGAGATAGTGTCATGGTCAAGGATCATTCCACACTGAATAACGCATTACAATATGTGTTCGATCTTTATATATGTAAACATCATCCACAAGGTCTTAGTTCAACTTCTGCCTCAGCTTCTGGACTCGATATTTGGTGATAGCACTTACTCCAACTTTTCCTCAAAACTTACTCCCAGATTTTTCTTTCACAAAAAAATATGTCAGGTAGTTTAAACTCTTTTTGTTATTGACTATAGGAGTTAAGTATTGTATTTACTAAGAATTGATTAAGCAATTAATTAGGAAGTGGGGAAGGATCTGTTAGAACATTTAAAGGTCTCCGTGAAACAGCCGCTCACTCACATTATACAATGGATGGTTGAGTAACAAGGCATCTTTTTCTTTTATAAAGCTTATGACTCAATTTATCATTTGGCTAAACAAATTTTTCCCTGGCAATTGGTCCACAAATAGTCAATCTGAGTAATCATGTGGATAAGTACTCTTAAATTGGTATATCTAACTTCCTCATGAGGAGTTTCAATATGACTTCTTGATGGTAACTAAAGTAATAATTGCTTCATTTTGAAGGGATTATATTGAGTTAGAATTGCTTTATATATCAGAAAAAAATCTGTTTCCCAGAGGACAGAGAGAAAGTATGTCATCCTTAGTTTACATGTGCAGTTATGAGAAAATCTCAAGATGACTGTCCAGGATAATTACCATAATTCAGTATCGCTAACACAATATCATACAAGGAAAATAAAATGAGTTTTTCTGTGTTTGACACAAATGACACCAAATGTCATTAGTTATTGAGGATTTTAAAAAGTGTGTTTTAGCAAATCTAAAGCCACATTCTAAGCATATTAAAGGTATTAATTATAAAGTAAGGCATATTGTAGGTGTGAAATGATAATATTCTTCATTCATTTTGTCATACAGTTATTTTTATAGAATGAAATGGACAATCTACTATAGTATGGTTTTTAAAGCAACTATGATTAAGCTAGATATGAAAGTAAGTTAGACATGGAAGAGTTCAATAACTCTTTCAGGAACTTATGTCTCCATTAGAGTACTATCAGGCACCAAAGTAAATTAAACAATGCTAAAAACAAAAGAACATGTAATGAATCTTTCATAGTCAAGTATGTAAGAATCAAAGACATTGTTAAGATTAGATATTTATTTTATTAAATAGCACTTGATTCTTTAAAAGTCATCGGGATGTAGCAAATTCACTTTCAAGCAAGTACAGTAGAACTCTGTGTGTCAGGGCACATTCATGTCCTACATAGGCAGCTTTTTCCTGCGACCTTCTGTATCCTGACTCTGAGATAACACAAAATCTAGATATGTGAAGAGAGTAGGATGGGGTGGGGTCTTTATATCTGAAGAAATTATGATGCATCAATGGCTTTGATTGTCATATTTATTTCTTTGCAAAAGAGTCACCTACTTCCAGTTTCTTAAGAATGTAAGTGGGGAATCTCTTTCCCAAAGGTTACATTGATTATTAGTTTTCTTCCTGTTCTAAGATAACCATGATTGATTTTATCAAATCCATAATTTTCTGAAGTGCTAGTTCCACATTAAAAAACAAAATTTCAAGATTTAATTTTCTAAGCAAATTATAAATCTAAGGAATTGTGGATTTTTTATATTACTTGTTAATTTTAGAACAACATTTTTAAATCCGTGGCTATGCACTAAGATTAACCTTTAATCTTTGTAAGATTTTCATTTCTAAAAATACAGATATCTGCTATTGAGATTTATGGAAATTATATTATATTGTATTAACTCTTTTGCAACAATTTTTCAATCCACTTTATACCTCTAAATTTCATCCATTTTGTTAATTCAGTTGTAGTTTATCTTTATTCTTGAATAATAATTTAAGTGTATATAAATACACCACAGCATAATTATTCATTTTCTGCTGAACAGATATTTTGATTGATCTCAGTTTCAGTGTTTGCTTTACAATGATATTATATGTATATTCCTATGCATGCCACTGGTATGTATGCTTGAAAGTTGGATTATTTATGTATAAAGTTTCTGCATGTTCAACTGCATAATATAATGCCAGACTGTGTTTTCAAAGAGGTTGTCTGCCCACAGCAATTGTGTCTAGCACTAATTCATCAACAACACTTAAATGATTAATTTTTTCATTTACTTATTTGTGCAATTTTAGTATCATACAGTAATTCTATATAGTCTTAATTTTCATTTCTTCAATGACTTATGAAAATATACTTCATTCTCTATCATTAAATGCATTTAGTACCATTTCATGTTGAGTGGCAAGTTCAGTAGCATTAGTTTTGCTCTTGTGCTTCACAGACATTACATTGTTTCCAAATTGTTTTAAAATAATTTCATATTGAAAAGAGGAAATTTATGTGTGTTTTCTTTCATTGAATGATTAAATAATAATTTATACAATTAAAAGCATCCATTATTATTACACTTTGATGAGTTGAATTATATGTATACATTTGTGTAATCACCATCATAATTGGGATGTTTGTAGAACATTTAATAAGCCTAAGAAAGCTCCCTTGCAAACATTCCTATTATGTCCCTGTACATCTCAGGTTCCAGGCAATGACATAGACCATATATTAGCCATATAACAAATTTCATGAGGGGTGTATTTTCTGACCAGATAGAATTCACTATAAATAAATAACATAAATATATGTGAAAAATCCAATTTTTTGATAAATAATGAACAAACCTAATTGCTATTTTTAATGGGACATTTACTAAATAAAATATTTGGTACCATATACCCTTGAAAAGATGTGTATCCTGTTTTGTTGTGGTTGGGGACATTGACTACTAATGTCAGATAGGGTAATTTATTTGCCTATATTGAAGTCTTTCCTACCTGCAGTGATTTTCCATCTATTACTCAACTGCTAAGAGAGAAGTATTGTCTATTTCTTCTTCGTTTCTGTATAATTTCTGTCATGTATTATAGAGCTGTATTAGTGGATTCATAGATATTTACAATAGTTATGTGTTCTCAATTAATCAAATCTGTTTGTCATAAATGTTCCCTAGTAATATTTCTTTTCTTAAGTCCTGTTTATATAATATTATTAGAAATTTTGAAGTTTACTTATGTTTAATATGTTTATGGCATATGCATTTATATCCCTTACTTGTCTATGAAGTCTTTTAATTTTTAATTCTCTGTTTTGTTATGTTTTTGAAGACCAAAAATAGTTCTCGGTTCCTTTTTATGCAATATGACATTTTCTTTTACATTGTTAATTGTATCTTTTGAAACTAATAACATTTTAAATTTAACAGGATTTGACTATCCCAATGTTATGTTTTCTATTTGTCCTGTCTTCTTTATCTTCTTTTTAAAACTTTTTGTTGTTCATTGTTCAAGTACAGTTGTCTCCATTTTCTCCCCGCCACCCAAGCCATCCCCAGTTTCCACCCTTAATCCTACCCCGCTTTGATTTTGTCCGTGTATCCTTTATAGATGTTCCTGAAAACCCTTCCCCCTTTTCCCCCCATTATCCTCTCTCACCTCCCCTCTGGTTACTATCAATCTGTTCTTAATTTCAATGTTTCTGGTTATATTTTGTTTGCTTGTTTGCTTTGTTGATTAGGTTCCACTCATTGGTGAGATCATATGGTATTTGTCTTACATGATGCAATATGTGTAAATTAATATAATATGTTAAAGAATAATTTAATGTTAAAACGTATTTTAAAATTAGTTGACTAGGAAATACAAAAAGTGGATAATAATAATTCACTTATTCAAAAAAGAAGATAATAGATAGAACTGGTGACCATTATCTCCTTTTTTTGAATAAGTAAATTATTATTGTCCATTTTTCATATTTTGTAATCTACTAATTTTAAAATATATTCTAACATTAAATTCTTTAACACATTATATTAATTTACACATATTACAAACTTATAATAGTATCATTCTACATGATTTCCTTTATAATCTTGTCATGATTTGTTTTTACTAGTATACATGTTAGAAATCTCATGATGTATCATTAATATTTTTATTTTAAAAATCAATATTATTATGCTTCAGTAAAATTACCAATAAAATATAATTTATAGTCACTGCATATTTATGATTCACATCAGTCTTCACCTCTCTTCATGTTTGCTAATTTCTACCTGTAACTCTGTTAGCTGTTTCCGATCATGCTCATTTTTGAACACCATTTTTTCTTGGTATAGAATTCTAACTTGTTAGCCATTCCTTTCAGCCACAACAACTTAACACTTTAAAGATGTTATTTTCTTCATGCTTTCGTAGTTTCAGAGAATATGCTATTTTGCATATCTGTTTTTTCTTATTATTGTACTTTTAAAATTTTCTTGATCACATATTTGCACCAGTGTGATTATGGTGTATCTTACTTTGATTTTCTTTTTGCAGTTTCTACAATATTCTTAAATTTATAATGTTTTAAATTTTAATCAAACCTGAGAAATATTTGGTCAGTGTTTTATTCAAATATTTGTCTGTAGCTTCTTCCTTATCAAACTCCACTTACACATAATACAGTTTGAAATTGTTCTTTAGGCAATGTTTCTGTTATTTTGCATTTTTATGTTTTTGTTCTTAATGCTTTCATTTGGAATAATTCTATTGTTATGTATTTGTTTTAATAGTATTTGCTGCTACAGTGCATAATCTATAGCTAGTCCCATCCAATGAAATTTTAATTTTATTTATTTTATTCTCACTATCTTAAAATTACAGTTGGTTGGTTTGATCTAATACCTTCCTTTTCTGTCCTCAATATGCTTAGGCTTTCTTTCAAATAGTCTAATACTTCATAATTTATATTTTAAGGTTTTTGGCTGATAATTCCATAAACTCTGTCACTTCTGGGTCTGCTTTTATTGACTTTTTGCCTGTTTTTAGGTCACATAGTCTAGCTTTTTGGAAAGTCTAGCACTTTTTTATTGCATGCTCGACAAAGTTATGCTAGCTAGACCTTGTGAATATTATAGTGTTCATTGTCTCCAGTCTGCTCTCTTTCTTGAAAGATTGTTGGACTTTGCTCCTGCAAGCAGTTGAGTTGGCACATACAAAGACTTGTTTTTCATTTGATTAATAGTTCAAATTTTCAACTAAGACATATTCCCTCTGAAATATCCACTGAATACCTTAAGGGCTAAATAAGGACTGCTTGCTCTGGATAGTTAGAATTTGCTAAGTTCTTTTTGTGCATGAGCTTTGGAAATTTCTCACCTTATATTCTGCTATGCTATTGAGTTCTGTATTGTAGAGTTTTACCATAAGCATGATTAACCTGATATGTATGGAAGACTCAAAGCAAGCATTATGTAGAATTCTTGGGATTTGTTCTATATAATTCCTACCTCTCATGAAAAAAGTCTAAAAATTATAAATTTCCTCAGGCTCCACAATCATCAAATCCATTTTCCTAAATCAGCTTGACTTCCAGGCTTGTTATTACTTGTGCTCCCTCGAATCATGGTCGTAAAGTTGCCTCCACATAGAACTCTAGGTTTACTGTAGACCCATCTTGTTTGTTTCACTTCTCATGAGTATTAAAATTCTTTACTGCCCTTTAACTTTTGTTTGCAACCTGGTATTCCCTTTTTTACCTGGTTTTATAGTAGTATATAGTGGGAGGGTTAATTAATTTCTTATTGCTCCATCAATAGCCAGGGGTGGAAGTCTGTGTATACTAGTTTTAATTTGCACCCTAAAGTAGGTGATTGGAGTACACAACTCATTAATATGTACAGCAGGGATAGTTATTAGCATTAAAAAAAAACCTAACTTGTGGGTCCAAATAACAGATCTAAGTACCAGTATCTAAACATTTATTAATTACCATATAGGCCACTGATTTTATTTTTCATTCTTAAATAACTGCTGTTTATAATATCAATATTTTACAAGTATATTTGCCTTTGTAAATCATGGTCATTTTGTGTGTTATTGTATGGCCAGACTCTTTACAATCCCACATTTTCCTATAGCATTTGCAATAAAAGATTTTACAGCATTTTCAAACCACAAGTTTCATCATTCATGCTGTTGGTATATTATTGCTTCTTATTTCAATGTATCTGTCTTTCAAGGTGCTTAACTGGCAACATGGTGTGTCACTGGTCACCAACTATGTAAAGTATAGATTGTTCTTGGTCCCATTTACCTATAAATATTTAGATATGTAGTAGAATCATATATTGGACATATTTGATTATAAGTAACTACCTACTAGCAAGGAAATGAGAACTCCCCAATGACCCTAATGGTCATTTATTATAAAAAATAACCTGAGAATTATTAATGACCAAATTACTTAAATAACACCTTTACAACAGAAAAATAGATAACTCTGTCAATATGGGATACGCAGATAAACAAAGACACACACAGTAAGTCAGTCCTTAATGTTGTCAATAGTTTCTGTGACTTAAGTGAAATGACATAAAATGAAACCGGTTTTGCCATAGGTTGATTGATGTAAACAAAAGTTAAATTCCTATGGCATCTTATTGACTTTATAATGAAATAATATTGAACAAAATCACAATATTCAAGAACTCGATGTTTATAATTTGGGAATTAGAAATACAACGGCCATATCCCATCACTAAAGTGCCGTTTTTCAGAAGAGGCATCTACATCTGTATTTCTTAAATCCGGACAAGTTATTCTGATACACAGCCAAGGATGATAAAAGATAACAAATGTTTTCAAGGGACCTAAAACATAATATAATTCAATTCTTTACTGTTAACATAAGAAAGGTGAAGCAAAAGGATTTTTTAAAGTACTCAGCCAGACAATGTCCAATTTGGTTTCTAAAAGCTTCCATACCATTTCCTGTTTTCTTACACCATAATAACCTCATCCTTAAAATTTATAGATTCAGTACAGAGGAAATTGATTAGATATAATGCTTCACACAACACAATTCTGTTTCTGCATGCATCTTGTTCCTTTTTGAATCCAGTATGAGTGTCCTAATTTTTAACAGTTATTATTTTATTTGAAAGAGTAACAGCAAGAATGAAGAAAAAAGCCTCTTAGGTTTTAAATGCCATTTTCAAGACATAATTTCAATAGTATTTTGATGTTTATTTTCAATTTATGTAACAAGGATACATAAATTTATATTGTGGCTCATTGTCATGTAAATGTACAAAAAGCCCATAAATTTCAATGTTTCAGACATCTGTTTGACCTGTTGTGGAAAGTTTTTCCTCAAGGGAAACACATCTACTTCGTATTTGATAGCATGACACTTTCTCCAACTTACTGTCATATTTCAGAAAACAGCAGACCGTCATTGTGAGAAAATAATGTAAAACTGGTAAAACTGTAATTCAAGTCTGAAAAAATGACTTGGGCTAGGTAAATCATTCAATGATCTAGCTTACTGAAATGTGATGTTAGACAATAAATTTGTTAAACAATAAAAATGATAGCTATAAATTATAACAACCCAAAGAAAGGAAAGTTTTATGTTTGGTTTTATTTTAACATGTTATTTCAGACATTTAGAAATATGCTTACTATTTGCTTGTGAATTTTAAATCAAAAGAAAGTCCAGCATAATATAAACATTTCATGTTAAGTTCTAAAAATATAATGAATATTCAGAAGGTACTGACAAGCAGATGGTCATTCTGGATATTTTAGAGAACATTCTTGACTGTGAGACTTGCTTCATGGTTCAGGTAAAAAAATATTTTAATGGGTTTGAATACATAAGTATCAAAAAGAATGTTAATAGAATATCAGTTTCAATTTCTGGTTTTATCTGCTCATACATACTAGAACAGTTAATGTTAGGACATCATCAGCAGACAAACCAAGAAACTCAAACTGAGCTGAATTTTAAAAATCTTGTCTTTGTCAAAAAATCTGTTCAGTATGGAAGAGGAACCAGATTACTTAAATGCATAGATACTAATGTAAAGATTCAAGAATAATAATAATAAAAAAACCAAGCTAACACCAAAGGAAGCTACAAAATCTGTGATAACAGATCCTGAAAAAATGGAGATCTATGAAATGTTAGGCAAAGAAATCAGAATAATCATCTTAAACAAATTTAGCAAACTATAATACCACAGATACATAACTAAAATTTTAGAAAAACATTGTATGAAAAAAAATGAGTTCAAGAAATCAATAGAAACCATTAAAATATTTCCAAAATTCTAGTGTTAAAAATGAAAATAACTGAACTAAAATATTCCATATATAGTTTTGGAAATATACCTGACCATACAAACAAGAGAATAAGCTATATGGAAGATAGGACATTAGAATTTATCCAGTCAAAGGAGTAAAAAGAAAAAGAGTGAACAGAGCCTATAAGACTTATGGGACACAATGAAAAAACGATATTCCCATATTTGAATTCTAGAAAGAGAAGAGAAACAAAAAGATATAGAAAGCATATTTAAAATAATAAGTATTAGGTAGCAACTAGGAATGAGTAGCCAAAGGGGGAAATAAAACAAGGCCCTCGCCATTACAATCTAACAAAGACCTTAATACAGGAGGCTAGAAGCAAAAGGAACATGTCTCACCAGTTAACTCAGCAGGCCTGAGCCTGGTTTGATAAGATTGCTCAGTGTCCCGAGCATTACAAGCTAAACAGTATCAGAGGAAGGGAGAGTCCTTGAGACTATTCTGAGAAAGGGGGCTTCTGTAACAACCTTACTAAGATTCCCAGGTGTTCTGAACATCACAGGTGAGAATTGCACAGGAGAAAGAGAGGGGCCTATCCTGGGAAAAGGAGCCTCTGTAACAATTTCACTAAGACAAAGAGTCTGTACTAACTGAGAAAGAAAGCCTTTGTAGCCCTACATTATTCCCAAGATTTAGAAGGGGGAAAAGGAAGGGTACCTCTGAAAGCCAGCTAAGGTATAAAAGTCCCTGAACTTCAAATAGGTGGTATACTTAAGTTAGCTACGTAACCACTGGTACCCTTGATTCAAGTGTATAAAATGAACTTATTAACAAACTTATTAACAACTTTATTTCTTCTTTATGTGGAGCATTTATTTAGCTGGGCACCCGCTTGCAGCTTTGTGCGCATGTGTGGATTGTAACTATACTTGCCGTCTCATTTCTACTATATGTGTCTGCCTTTCCCTTGAATTTGTGTCTTGCAAGTGAGACAAGAGCTGAGGTAGGGGAGGGAGCCTCCTGACTTGGGCCTTTCTCTCTCCTCTCTGTAACATAAGGGCTGAAATCTTCCTAAACTTTGAAAGACAAATAGACATCCAGGTCCATGTGGCCCTACCAAAAAGTCCCCAAAAGTTTGAACTTAAATAGGGCTACAACACCATGCATTACAGTTAAATTGTCAATAGTCAAAAGAAGAAGAGATCATTTTACAAGCAGCCAAAGATAGAAGCTACAGAGAATAGAACCCCCATAAAACAGTAGGCAGATTTCTGAACAGAAACTTTCCAGACCAGGAGAGAATGGAATGACAAGTTTAAAATATTGAAAGAAAAAGGCTGTCAATCGAAAATCCTATACCCTGGGAATCTGTCATCCAGAAATGAAGGAGGAATAAAAATTTTCCTGAAAAAAACAAAAGGGAGTTTATTAACATAGACTGCTTTATAAGAAGTGCTAAAGGGGGCTCTTGAGAGAACCGAGGGGTAGTGATTAGCATCATAAAAACATGTAAAGGTAGCATAAAAATCACTGGTAATAGTTAATATAAAGTCAAAGTTCAATTTTATCATTTGGTAATGGTGATACATTCTTATAACTAGTTTAAAGATTAAGAATGAATGTATTAGAAATAATTATAATAATTGTAATATTACTATAATATTATAATAATTATAATAATATGTTTTTACCTACATGATATAAAATATATATAAATTGTAACAGCAATAATCAAAACATAAGGGAAAGGGTAAATATAAGTGTAAAGTTTAAAAATTCTATTACATTGTCATCAGTCTTAAACTCTTTGATGAAATCCCCATGGTAACCACAAGGTAAAAAATGATATCAATTGCACAAAAGACATGATTAAAAAAAGTCAGAGCATACTTATATCAAAAGACAAGGAATACCATCAAAATCAGCAGGAACAAAGAACAATGTAGTTTATAAGAAAACAATTAGCAAAATGGTAACATTGAGTTCTTACCTATCAGTAAACACAAACAGATTATTCAATCAAAAGACACAAAATGCTTGAAAGGATAAAAAGAAAAGATCCAACAATATGCTGCCTACAAAAAATTTTAGTTTTAAAGGTACACATGAACTGAAATGAAAGAATGGAAAAAGATAATTCAAGCAATGGTAAGGAGAAAAAGCAAGAGTAGGTATGTTTATATCAGAAAAAGAAAAAAAACAAACTAAAAATTGTATAAATCTCTCAAGAACATGTAACAATTATAAATATTGGTCATCCACAACAAAGCGTGTAAATATAATAAAGCCAAAACTAACAACCAAAGCAGAAACAAATAGAATTATAATAATATTTGGGGACTTTAATACCCAATTCTCACAATGGACAGAATATCGATAAGGAAGCAGCAGATCTAAACAACACTCTAAAACTATAAACTTAACAGACATATGCAGAACATTTCACTCAATGACAGCAAAATACACATATTTCTCAAGTGCAAACAAAACATTTTCTAAAACAGACCATATGTTAAGCCACAAAACAAGTCTCAGCAAATTAAAGAAGAACAAAATTACACCAAGTATCTTCTCGGACCACAATGGCATGAAGGTAGAAATCAGTAGGAAGAGGGAAAGTGGAACATTTGTGAATACATAAAAGTTAAACCACATCCTCCTGAACTATGGATTAAAGAAGAAATTAAAGGAGAAATAAAAAAGTTATTTCAGATAAATGAAAATGAAAATAAAACACAAGAGAACTTATGGTATGCAGCAAAAGGAGTTCTAAGGGGAAAGTTTATAGCAATTAATACCATATTAAGAAGCAAGAAGGACCCCCAATAAACAACCTAACCATGTGCCTTAAGAAAATAGAAATAAAAAGAACAAACTGAGACCAGGGTTAACAGAAGGAGGGAAATAATAAACATTGACACAGAAATAAATGAAATATAAAGTACAAAAGGTTAACCAAACTAACAGCTGGTTCTTGGAAAAGATAAATAAAATTGGCAAAACTTGCCCTGGCTGGTGTAGCTCACTGGATTGAGTGCGGGCCTGCGAGCCAAACAACTGCGGTTTGATTCCCAGTCAGGGCACATGCCTGGGTTGCAGGGCAGTTCCCAGCAGGAGACGCAGGAGGACCAACCATACATTGATATTTCTCTCCCTCTTTCCTTTTCTTCCCCTCTAAAGATAGATAAATAAAATCTTTTTTAAAAAATGACGAAACTTACCTAGATTAATCGAGAGAGAGAGATACCAAAATCAACAAAAATGTAAGTGAAAAATGATATGTTATTGCTGGTAATACAGAAATAAAAAGCATCATAGATAACTAGATACCAACAAATAAGACAACCTAGAAAAATGGGGAAAGAATTCTTGAAACACGCAACCTACCAACCCTAAATCAGGAAGAAAAAGAATATGAATAGACCAATTACAAAGTAAAGATATTGAATCTGTAAATCTTCCAATGAAGGAAGTCTTTCAATGAAGTAAGGCCAAGCAAAATTGACTTAACACCAGCCCTTCTCAAACTTTACAAAAATTTTAAAGAATTAACACCAATACTCAAATCTTACCAAAATAAAAGAACAAACAACAACAAAGTGGTATGAACACTCCCAAAATTACTTTACAAGGCTAGGGTTACCTTGATACCATATCCAAATAC
>PVKM010005742.1:0-46771 GCA_004027735.1 Carollia perspicillata | reverse complement strand
GATAAGTTTTGTTATTTAAACATTTTTTAATTACATTTTATTGATTATGCTACTCAAGTTGTCCTGATTTATCCCCCTTGGCCCCCTCCACCCAGCACTCCCTACTCCCTCAGGCAACCCCCACACCATTGTTTATGTCCATGGGTCACATGTATAGGTCCTCTAGCTACTCCATTTGCTATACTGTATTTCAAATCCCGATGGCTATTCTGTAACTACCTATTTGTACTTAATTCCCTCATCTCTTCACCCATTTCTCTACTATGCCCTCCCACCTGGCTATCATCAAAATGCTCTATGTATCCATGATTCTGATTCTGTTTTTCTTGTTTGCTTTGTTGGTTTTTTAGATTCAATTATTGATAGAAATGTATTTATTGCCATTTTATTGTTCATAGTTTTAATCTTCTTTTTCTTAAATAAATCCCTTTAACATTTTATATAATAGTGGTTTGGTGGTAACAAACTCATTTCGTTTTTTCTTACCTGCGAAGATCTTTTTCATTTCTTTAATTCTAAATGATGGCTTTTCTTAGTAGAGCAATTTTGATTGTAGTTCCCTATTTTTCATGACTTTGAATATTTCTTGCCAATCCCTTTTAACCTGCAAAGTTTCTATTGAGAAATCAGCTGACAGTCTTATGGGACTCCCCTGTAGGTAACTAACTTCTTTTCTCTTGCTGCTTTTAAGAGTCTCTCTTTATATTTAACTTTTGGCCTTTTAATTGTGATGTGTCCTAGAGTGGGCCTCTTTCTATCCACTTTGTTTGGGACTTTCTGTGCTTCCTGGACTTGCATGTCTATTTCCTTCACCAAATTAGAGAAGTTTTCTTTCATTATTTTTTCAAATAAATTTTCAATTTCTTGCTCTTTCTCTTCTCCTTCTGGTACCCTATGATATGAACGTTGGATCTCTTGAAATTGTCCCAGAGGCTCCTCATACTATCTTCATTTTTCTTCTTTTTGTTCTGATTGGATGTTTTTTGCTTCCTTATGTTCCAGATCACTGATTTGATTCTGTTTCATCTGATCTACTCTTGATTCCCTGTAAATTGTGCTTTATTTCAATTAGTATATCCTTCATTTCTCACTGGATCTTTTTATGCTGTTGAAGCACTCACCAGGCTCCTTGTGCATACTTATAGCCAGTGTTTTGAACTCTGCCTCTGATAGATTGCTTATCTCCACTTTGTTTAGCTCCTTTTCTGGAATTTTGATCTGTTCTTTCATTTGGGCCATATTTCTTTGTGTCTTCATTTTGGCAGCCTCCCTGTGTTCGTTTCTATGTATTAGGTAGAGCTGATTTGACTGTGTCTTGGTACTGTGGCCTAATGTAGTAGGTGTCCTGTAGGGTCCAGTGGCACAGCCTCCCCTATTGCCCAAGCTGGGTACTTAAGGTATGTCCTTTGCGTGGGCTGAGTACACCCTTTTCTTTTAGTTGAGCATTGGTTGCTGTTGGCAGATCAATGGGAGGGATTTACTCAGGCTAGTCAGCTGTAAGGATTGGCTATGACCACTTTCAACCAATCTCCACCCTCAGTGGAGGATCAGCTGTACATGGGTGGTGTCGTGGTACTCGGGCATGTCTGTAGATGTCTGCTGATTGTACTGGTGTTGCATACACTGACTCGAGAAACAAACGTCCAGGAACTTTCAGGATTCAAACGTGATGTTTTATTGGCCAAAGCTTTACCTGTGCAGGGGCGAACTCTCCCAACGTGTCCAGAGACACAGTGCTCCTAAGAGCTGCAAATGAGAGTCGCGCCCTTAACACTCACAGCTAGGGTTTTTATGGAAGCGAGCAAGTAAGCACGTTACAGAAGCAAATGTGGCAGTTAGCTATTGGCAGCCGATCTGCATGTTCAGCGCGTGGACAATCCTGTGGTTGGCTGGACTACCCATGCTAGGCTCGTGCTCTTTTTAGCAGTTGGTCAGAGAGGCTCGTGATCAGAAGGCTGGGGCAACTGTCCGGTTGGCTATCTGCTAGGTCAGCTCTGTTTACCCTGCCTCTCTTATCTTCCTGGAACACAAGCCTAAAGATTAGCATGGCTAGCGGTTTTGGCTTTTCTAAGCTAATTTTCTTAACACTAATTTCCTATGCAGCTTTCTTTGTTCTCTACACTGGCACTGGGGTTTCATAGGTCATGCAGGTCGAGGTCAGCACATACCTGTGTTTTGCCCAGGACCACCCTGACTGAACCATAAAGCAATCTGAGTTGGATACTGCTTGTGCAGGGCTTGGGGATAATAAGGCAAAGCCTAGCTATAAATTAGGCTGGTTGCTGCTGGTGCTGAGTACGGGCCTTACTGAGGCCAGCTGTTGCTTGTTTGAGAGGATTTAAGAAGTCGTGAAGTAGGAGCTAAGTCCAGCCATTCATATGGAAAAACAGCTTGGGTGGGTCCATAAGTTAGGTGGGACAGTCTCTGGGGATCTCTAAGGCGGGTACAACAATGTTAACCAGGTTGATGGAGTTTCAGATGTGGCATCAGCTTGCCAGCTCTGTTGGGTGGGGGAGGGTTTAGAAAAGGAACAATGGCTTCTGTTCACCTTTATGCCAGACACTTCGGTTCCTCCCAATATGCCACTGGTATCTTCCAAGCTGTTACCCTGGTGCTGGAGCTCAGAGGGAATGATTCTAAGTAGGTCACTCTGGGCAGCTTCTTTAAGAGGAATTCATATACAAAGCTTGGGGCTCCAGAAGTTTCTTTCACCAACTCAATCTCTGCTGGTGTTTGCAGCCAGAAGTTGTGGGGACTCATCTTCCTGGCATTGGGACACTGGGCTGGGGGTCCTATTGTGGATCTGGGACTTCTTAGTCATTAGATATTTCTCCCAAACTTTTAGCCATCACGTATGGGTGAGGGACCAGTCTGTTCTGTATCTATGCCCCTCCTACCAGTCTGGATATATGTGGTGTCTTTAATTCTGCAGTTGTTCAAATTCCATTAAACTTGATTTCTGATGATTCTAAGTGGTGATTGTCCTATATTTTAGCTGTGATTTTGATGTGGTTGTGTGAAGAAGTGAGCCATATCTTCCTAAGCCACCATCTTGACTAGAATAAGTTTTTTAAATGCACACTGATGACACCTGCCACAATACAATCTAACAAAATTGTTTTAAATGAAGTTAAAGACAGCTAAGCACTACCAGAGCCATCATACAGAAAAACCAAGAACTTTTGGGGAACTAAATACATATATATGGTATACAAGAATATTATATCTTTATACATATGTATATCTTTTAGATATATGTGTATATGTACAAATGTAAATTATATATATATATATACACACATATATACATACATATATATGAGCCATATGTGTTTCTCTGAAGAACTCTAACACATGGAACAAAAGAATATGACCAGCCTTCCTATAGAGGTCTGGCAAGCCTATTAGGATATCACACATCACACTGATGAAAGTCTGTGGCTAAAGCGCCTTGCTCTGAGGCTTCAATCCACACCAATTTTTCACATACTACATTTGATATTCTGTGTACAGTGAGAAAAATAGAACCTTGGATAATATAAACAAAAAGGAATTTGGAACCCTAAACCCAAATAGTGAGCTACCTTCACACATTTGCATGTTAGACTTAGGAGGATTTTAAACAGGGCTGTTTTGCCCTAATCAGAGCTCCATAAGAATAATTTTAAGTTCCAATTTTAGGTTCCACAATACTTCGTGTTAAACAGGATGATGTTTTCTGTTTCCTGTACCCCCACTCCCATCCAGCTATTTCACAGAGACTCTGTGAAGTGAAATTCCCAGTCTCAAATCATTTGGTATATTCTTCCTATTCTCCCTTAATGGGTGACTTTACCCTTTAATAGGCTTCAAAAAAGAAGGGAGAGTCAAAGCAAAATACCTCCTGAATAGTCCTCCTAAAAGAATAAACATAAGTTTGAGTCATATGTATATTTAACTCAAATAATCAAATAAATGAGAAAGGCTTTATATTGGTCTAATCTGTTCTAAAAATCCATTGCCATATGTTAGAAAGTTATACAACTTTAACATAGACATATATTATATTTTCAAAATATAATGGGTAATACATTCTTCTATAATATTTAAATAAAGTTTGAATTTTACTCATATTTTTAAGCAATTTCTCTATTCTTCAATATACCCTTTCTTCAGAGCATTAGGAGCAATAACCTTTCAATAACTGACAGCCATTTGGGAGGGGACCGGTGTTAAGATGTGGGGACTCTGAAGGACCCTCTTAGGCTTTAAGTTTCTTCTGTTAACATTCACAGAAGTTTATAATAGCTCCTTCTATAAAGTCCCTTCTTGGTGGCCAAGGTGACTGTTTTTATTGGTAAACTCAGAAGCAGTAATAAAATAGAAGATTTGAAAATCCTCAGAGAGAACTAGAATGAACAGTCTGCCTGATTCAACCACTGTTTGCAAATATTTATTTTTTCATCTCTAGACTTCAGAGTGTGTTTGATTTGAAGCACTAAAGCAGCAATTGCTCTGACCCACAGAAAATTTTTATGCCGAATGAACCACCTCACAAGCTGAAGCTTAAACATTGTAGATGTCTGCAAACAGCATTCCTCTTGTCAAGCATCTGGAATTCTGGTTTTCAATTGACTTAATTTTCATGTCACTTCAGGAAACCTCCTAGGACCTTAAGGAATGTAGGCCTTACATTTGAAGGTGCAGTTCTCTATGAAACAAAGAATATCACGTGTACTTCCTTAAGGTGAAACACGAGTGTTTGCTCTGTTCCGATCTAATTTTAAAAAGAGAGGCTGAATGCTGGTAGGTACTGGACATAGACATTCTTCAGATATAAAATACATGGTCAAGAGCTGGACTATTCTGTCTACCTCAACTTATTTCCCAAAATTATGTTTTTTAAATTTTTTGAGAAAGCCTATTTTACTCTAGTCAGTATATCTTCCTATACAAATTAAAGCATAAAATGTTATTTCCATTTATATATTAGAATCAATTGAATCTACGTGCTAGTTTTAAGTTATTGAAACACAGCTTATATATAGTCAGCCTTCATGATACATAGTTGAAATAAAGCGCTGTGATGACTTCAGAACATCTCTCCTCTGTACTTTAAACCTTATGACTTACCTTCCACCATCTCCACAACATTTCACAAGTTCTGTTGATGTTCACCTTTATAACAGTGAGCATATTTCACCTGAGTGAACGAAAACTGGATCAAGTGACCAAGTCATCAAAACATTATCAACGCTATCAGCCATCTACCAGCAGATAGCAAAGTTACCAGTGACAGATGTGTTAGGAAGATCAGGTCTTGGGAATCAAGCAGCTATCACCAGGCATTACATAACTAACAGAACCTAAGGCAATTGTTCACATTCTTTTATATAACTGGGTCATATTTTTCCACTGGCTGGAATACTGTTTTTCCTGCTGACCTCATGGCTGTTGTCTCTCATCCTCCAGGGCTCATCTTAATGGTTAGCTTCCCTATGACACTTCCCTTAACCACCCAATTCTGGTATTCTCCATCATGGCACCTTTTTTTTTTTTTCATTTTATATCAGTATCACAATTAGTATTACTAAATGTATCTTTGTTTACCTTTTGATCATCTGTGTTCCCAACTGCAAACTGTGTTAAGAGAAAAACACTTCATTCAACAGAGCAGATACCCAGTATGCTAGTGTCTGGCTCATAATAGTCATGCAGTGAATATTTGATAAGGGATTAAACAAATAATGAATGTGTATGTATTCAAAAAGAAACTGAAACAATAGACAACCTCTAGATATTATATTTATTACAGTAACATTTTCAAAGCCTATAGAAAGTAACAGAAAAAAACAAGTAAATAAAAATACTTCCATAATATAAGACTTTGCTCCCAAAAGAGAAGCAGAGTTTACATTATGTCATTTGCACAGCAATTTTTGTATAGCAGTGAGCATAAGGTATATAATTGCTGACTAAATGATTAAGTCCATTATTAAGGTGAACCAAATGTTTTTCTGGAGTGAACCCTTTCTGCACATTTTCTGTATTGCCCTTTTGGTCTTATAAAAACAAGAGAATTATTCCCCAATGCTCCATGCTTACAGAAAAGGACAATTGTCTCAAAATAACAGATATTTTAGAAGGGACAAAGAAAAGATGAAAGTGGCTGTATATTTTCACCTTCTGACCCTTTGCAGTAAGACAGTTTCAGGTTGCATTAGAAATAAAATGATTAAAACTCAGACTTTCATTACATTAACATTTTATACTTAGGAAAAATTATAGGTAATTAAGTTATATTATAAGCAGTAAAAACCAACTGCCACTACAAACTAAATGTCAATGAGTTCAATTTTGTTTACATATTTAAGAACATAGTGATTTAAAAGTATTCAGAAAGTACTTATTAAGTAAAGCGTGTTAAATACATAAAATAAGTACATAGACTTAAAAAACAAAAACAAAAGCTCTGATGCTTTGAGAAACAGACATCTATTGGTTATAGGTAATAGTTTTTTGGTCATTATTTGAAATAGGATGGATTATTTAGAGCAAAACATTGAACAATCATCTTTTACTTTATTTAAAATTAGATCAGAAGAAGTATGAGTTACAGAGGATTTGTTCAATTATAAGGAAGATATTTTTTTCTTTTATCTACCATTTTTAACATTTGTTCTTCAAGTTTTTCAAGGGAGAAATTCTTGATGTAGGATGAGTCAAAACTGAAAGGGAATGTGAACAAAGCATAGTGCTATTTCCTTCAGTAATTTTTAATAATTTGAAAGCTTGTTACTAAAACACAAAAGCTAATACTCCAATGACTTCGTGTCGAGAAAATCAACAAAGTGACTATTTCCGGCTCTGATATTCTATTGTATCCTGCCAATATGGAGTAAGGCTAAGGACATAGAAAAAACTAGGACAAACTGAAACTAAATCCCCACCCAACCACTTTGCTTCACCCACCTTTCATACCCTGCCCCAGAACCACTTGTCATGTTTCTTCAAAGCATTTTGTCTGATTCTCCCAGCAAAGATCTGATTATTTGAATGCTCATACATGAGGAAGATTAAGTAAATGTGGATTTAATATTAATTTGGCAAATCATATACCAAGAAAAGTAGACGGGCCTTTCCAAAAATCAATTCAGACTGTTGGGTGATAAACAGTACGATGCTACACTGGTGTCAGATGATCCAGATAGAGAACTTATGTTTGATTTTTTAAATCTGCTGTGATACAGAGCCCGGAAATATAGTGAAGAAATATTACTCAGTTGGTAATCCTTGTTTTACTTACTATTGCTGTCAGGGTAAACACTGACTACCTATTTTGGACTGAACTCTACTCATTCACCAAAAATCCATAAATTTAATATTAAGACAATGTGCACTGCACTGAGCAATTAGTATTTTCAAGTCAGCAAGAGCAGTGGATATTGTAATCAACACTGTTGTTTAGATTACTTTCATTTACTGTCTTATACCATATATCCAATTTCAAATTAAATCATATCTTAAGCCAAGTTAGAAATATTTAAATATTTTAGAACAGGTGTTTGCTCCCAAGATTTGCATTGAGAAACTGTAAAACAAAACAGAACAAAATTAAAACAATCCATCAGAGAAATGTCTATATTTTGATACACTTTATGACAAATACCAAGTATTTTCTCATTAGTTCATTGTGGTTTTGATGGTAAAGTTTCTTTACATTCTAACCAGCTCTTAAAATTAGCCACATATTTCCAAAGTATCTATAGGCTCACTGTTACATGGCAGTCTTGCTTTCCAACAAAATGAGCCAATGGGACTTCTGGTCAAGGCGGCAGTGTAGGCAGAGATGGCTCCCTTCTTCAGAAACCCATATCAAATACTACTAAAATATAGAACAACTATCACTCAAGAATGTCAGAAATCAAGCTGAATAGAATTCTGACAACCATGAAATCGAGTTGAATGGAAGTCTAACAACTAGGGAATTAAAGAAACCACATCCATCCAGACTGATAAGAGGGGCACAGATGCAAAAGGGCTGGTCCCACACCCTGTGGATGAAAATTCAGGAGGGATATCTTGGGAGCGAGATGTCCTATACCCACACAAAAGCCCCCATGACAGGATTACAATGCCAGGAATATAAGTCACCACAACTTCTGGCTGGAAAATCCAGCAGAGATTGAGTTGGTGGAAAAAACTTCGGGAGTCCCAAGCAGTTCCTCTTAAAGAACCCACATGTGGACTCACCTACTCAGACTCACTCCCTCTGAACTCCAGCACTGGGGCAGCATCTTGAAAGGCACCAGTGGCATACTGGGAGAAACTGAAATATCTGGCATCAAGGCAAATAGAGACCATTGTCCCTTTTTTAAACTCCCCCTGACAGAGCCAGCAAGCTGGTAGCATATCTGAGACACCAACAACCTGGTTAAGACTGTTTGACCTGCCTCAGAAATCACCAGAGGCTCTGTCCCACCCAATATATGGGCCCACCCAAGCTTCTTTTCCATAAGAATGGCTGGTCTTGACTTCTAAATCCTATCAAACAAGCAACAGCTGGCTTCACTGAGCTCTAACAGTAGTCCGATTAGATTCACAGCTAGGCTGTGCCTTGGAATATCCAAGCCCAGCAAAAGGAGCACCCAACTCAGATTGCTTTATAGCTCAGGCAGAGTGGTCCTGGGCAAAACACAGGTATGTGCTGACCTTGGCCTGCACTGCCTGGGAAACCCCAGGCCAAAGCACCCAATGGACAGCTACAGACCACATCGGAGCACTGCCACCCTGCCCCTGCATAGCTGATTCTGCACAGAAGGTAGAGATTGGTGGTCAATGGTCATAGCCAGTCCTTGTAGCTGACTGACGTGACTAAATCTCTCCCATTGATCTGCCAGCAACGGCCAACGCTCAACTACAAGAGGAAGGTGTACTCAGCCGACATAAAGGGCACATCTCAAGTACCCAGCTTGGGCAATAGGGGAGGCTGTGCCACTGGACCCTATAGGTCTTATACTAGGCCACACTACCAAGACACATAGTCAAAGCAGCTCTACCTAACACATAGAAACAAACACAGAGAGTCTGCCAAAATGAAGAGACAAAGAAACATGGACCAAATGAAAGAACTGATCAAAATTCCAGAAAAGGAGCTAAACAAAGTGGAGATAAGCAATCTCTCAGAGGCAGAATTCAAAACATTGGCTATAAGAATGCACAAGGAACCTAGTGAGGACCTCAACAGCATAAAAAAGATCCAGTCAAAAACAAAGGATACACTAATTGAAATAAATAAAGCACAATTTACAGGGAATCAAGAGTAGAGCGGATGAAATTGAGGATCAAATCAATGATTTGGAACATAGGAGGCAAAAAACAACCAATCAGAACAAAAAGACGAAAAAAAGGATACAAACAAATGAGGATAAGATAAGGAGCTTCTGGGACAACTTCAAGAGGTCAAACATTCACATCGTACAGGTGCCAGAGGAGAAGAAAAAGAGAAAAAATTGGAAATCTATCTAAACAAATAGTGAATGAAAACTTCCCTGATTTGGTGAGGGAAGTACACATGCAAGTCCAGGAAACACAGAGAGTCCCAATTATGAAGGATGCAAAGAGCCCCACTTCAAGACAGATCAGAAGTAAAAGGCCAAAGGTTAAAGATAAGGAGAGACTCTTAAAAGCGGCAAGAGAAAAGACGTCAGTTGCCATATGGTAGACAGATGGGAGGGGGTGGGACAGAATGGGTGAAGAGGTGAGGGTATTAAAAAATACAAATAGGTAGTTAAGAATAGCCATGGGGATGTAAAGTACAGCATAGGAAATGGAGAAGCCAAAGAACCTATACCCATGTCCCATGGACATGAACAGTGGTGGGGGGATTCCCTGAGGGAGTAAGGGGCGCGGTGGACAGAGGCAGACGAGGAAAAATCAAGGCAATTGTGGTAGCATAGTCAATAAAATATAATTAAAAAAATAAAATGAGAGAATGGTGCTTCCTCAGGCTTTCATGAGGAAAGAAGTACTGAACCTTTGTCTATAACTTGTCTCCAGTGAGACAGGAGATGTAAGACACAAGACACTATCACAGTTCTGTAAACCAAAGATTTGCATATGTGATTTCTACTCAGCATCAATGGATAGAAAAATCATATTAAAGACTATCAAGAAAATAAAAACAAGCATTCTTCTAGGCCAGAAATGAAGCTTCCCTTTATGCCAGATGTGTGAGGAATATATTCTCTATCAAGAGAAAAACAAAATTAGGAATTCCCAAGTTGTTATTATTACCCAACTCTACACTAGACTTCAATCCTTCCTAAGAACTTCATAGATTCAGCCAGGCTTACCCCACTTGGTCTTCAGAGCCAAATCTCGCCTTTTGAACTTCAAAAGTAGGGTCTTGTAAGTATTTTTCAACTTCCCTAACTGAAGCATTTCATTTTCTAATGCTAGGGTGTTCCCATTTTAGAATTTCCTATTGTTCTGTCTTTACTAATAGCACTTCAAAACGAAAACCCAGTATTGCTCTAAGGTTTCTGATGAAAGAAGAAATGTCAATAAATATTTGCATCTGAAATCACCAAAGTATCAAAGACCAACCTTTGTAACTTTAGATAAATAGAGTTATTTTTCACTTGCATATCAATAGGAGCAAAATATACCAAGACATATTTGATCAGGATAGAAAATATTTACTTTACTGGGAAAACCAGAATAAATACTCTCTGAATAGAATATTGGCTAAAACTATCTATCTTGGGATATGTCCAGGTTTTAGAGGAAATTAATTTATCAGAGAGTACGTGTATTTACTTAGGTACAGATTTTCATGAGAAGAAACTTGAGAAATTCTAAGAGCTTTTGTCCCCTATCAAGACTTACATATTTTGGCATCAGTTCTCACGGGCCTTCCTCAACATACACAGAAAGGCAAACAGTTCTGGGATCTTTGTATCACTTAGTAGTTACCCAATGAGGTTAGAGCTTATTGTTCTCTATTCAAAGACTCCATGAAAACCAAAGAGGAGATAAAACTCTTAACTAGATAAAGAACTGGAATGACAGAAAATCTCTATGTACAACCCATATTACACACTGTTAAAACTTTTTATAGCAATAAGCTTTTATGACACTTCTCTTCAAAAAAAAAAAGAAAAAGAAAAGTGTTAGGTTACTTACCTTCTAGATTTACTTTGTTCAGTGTTGGATTCCCACCATTCAATACAAAATGCTGTAGTTGAAACTCTCTTTCTTTAGTTCCAAACTTTAGTTGGTTCCCTGTAAGAATTTACGTCTGTGCTTTTACTGACACCTAAACTGTTACTTTCCCTTACTCTTCCACTAACTACATCTCTGTTTGTCTCATAATTCCTTCCTCTTCTTTCTAGTATAAGTGAAAGGCTCGGGCAGCAGGCACCTAGGACAGTCCCCGTGCTTTTGGATGAACTTTGAGAACCCTGAGTGTCATGGGAGGCATAGTTCTGACATGGTACCAAATATTAGAGCAAGTCATTAACTAACTATAAAACACATAGACCACATACATATATAGTCAGACCTACATTTAATAAATTATAAGTGAAGCTCTTGTGTACAAAAGAACTTGAAAATTTGGATTTAGGTCCCAGTTTTACCACTTATTAATTCATGAATATGAGCAAGTCACCTACCTCTCCCACATTTCCATTTTCTCCATTTTGTGATTGCAAAGACATATGTTCTGCCTGAGGCCCCATAGATAGCCAGCCTGCCCAGACCCCGGTATTGTCCTCTGGGCTATTATAACCTAAAGAAGAGATCATGTACCTGAAAGTGCTTGGAAACTAATTAAGTCCTATACCAATGTACGTGGGATGGTTTAGCACAAATTGTTGTGCTAGATGTTATGATGGATAGAAGAAGTTCACAACCCAGTAAAAGAGATAATGCATGTATTCAAGGTTGAAACATAAAATCAGCACTACATGACTATCCACCAGTCAGACAGTGCCAGGGTATACCACAAAATATTAGTCCTAAATGAAAGTCAAAACAATATGTTATACATAAAGAAAGGTCCTGATTTCCTGCGTGACCTGCTCTTTTTTATACATTATACATTGTCACTCCTATAGCATCATGAATGAATTCAGATTTTCCGATGAAGGGTAAAAAGTTATAATTTGCAGATATCACATGCTAGACAATGGTCCAATTCAACAGCATTACATCTTTGTATAACAATGCCTATAAGTGCAATTATCATGATATTCAATTTCATTTTGATGTATTATTTCATGAAAGGTGATAAAGATTAATAAGAGTACGGAAACTAAAATTAAGATTTATGTATCTCCCATTTAATAAATTTGGAGAAAAGGTATTATCAGGTGAGATAGAAATTTCAAATTAGCCCTAGCTATTGTGGCTCAGTGGACTGAGTGCCAGCCTGTGAACAAAAGGGTTGCTAGTTCAATTCCCAGTCAAGGCACATGCCTGGGTGCTGGGCCATGTCCCTAGTAGGGGACACACATTGATGTTTCTTTCCTCTCTCCCTCCCCTCCCCTCTATAAAAATAAATAAAATCTTTAAAAATTTTTCATATTATAATTTGGTAATTTATGTAATGTCATATGAAAGTAAGAGAATACAACATGTGTTCTACAGTTAAGTAAAACAGTAAATGCTTAGAGAATATTATCAAAGACCACCTCTTAATAAAGAGTGAGATACATATTTAGATATTACCATTTAAAGTATTTTTAGCACAATGGGAATAAAATATTTGAGCTTATTATTTGACTTGTAGTTTCTTTGGTTTTTCAACAAATTTTCAGTGTTGCATTATGCCATTAAAAGTAGTAGAAAACCAATAGAAAACTGGTGTGGCAATTGGCAAAAAAAGAAAGAATTTTCTAGAAAACTAAAATTTGAACTTATGAAGATAAGAAGGACATTTCAAGTACAGAATACACCTTGATCAGAAGCCTCAAAGTGGGAGAACACAAGGCATATTTGAGGGGAGGACCTCAAAACACCTGGAATTTATTTGCAAAAAAATTGTGCATTTATTCTCAAATGTTTAAACTGCAATCATCTTCAAAGTACTCTCCATTTGATGCAATACACTCATTGAGACATTTTTTCCACTCCTCAAAACAGTTTTTGGACTCGTCAATTTTGACTCCTTTTAGTGTTTCTGCTATTTTATTGTTTCACCTCTTCCACATGGGCAAAACGTTTCCTTTTGAGGACTTTTTTCATCCAGGGAAACAAGAAAAACTTGCTCAGGTGAGATCAGGTGAATAGGGAGGTGGGGAAGGAAGTCATGCTGTTCTTGGTCAAAAGCTGCTGAATACTCAGCAGTGTGGGCAGGTGTACTCACAAATCACCCATCATGAAATGGGCAAATGTATTGAAAGAGTCTTCAAAAAAAGTTCACTGAAGCTGACCACGATCTCTCACAATGACACCAGCTAGTACACTACAGCACGCACCTAGGAGAGGAAGCCTGTATTACAAAGGGCCCACCCTCCAAAAGATAATTTTGGTTTTGGGGGTTCTGCCCTCATATGAGGAATGGTCAATCACTATTCCTGACTGAAGAAGGTGATAACCTTCTGGAAGAGGATGGAAAATCACAATTGGAAAGTTGCAAGAAAGCAGACAAGATTTCAAGCACTCAACCTATCTCTTTGCAACCATTCTTCTCAATTTTGCCTACATGTTTTCTTTTCCATAGCTAGAGACACTTGATCATCATATTTATGTTCTAAACTCCACTTCCTGTCTTAATATATAATTTTAATCCGAGCAAGAGGAATTTAGGGCACTCAAGTCCAAAACACTGGGATCAACATCAAATATACAAATATATATATTTGTAAAATAGCCAAAATGCAAATCTTAATTTTGGGATTTGGGGATTCTGATCTGGTCCCTGCTGAGTGGGTCTCAATTATGCTAACACGGATCTGTCCTATTTCCTGGTCGGCCATTCTTTGGATTACTTGCCTGTTATAACCTGACTAGTGTTCCAAACCATTTTGGAATAGCATCATGTTTTCCTTTGTTGGCCAACTCAATGGATAAGACCCTTCCATGTGATCCAAGTTATTCCCAGTATCCGCTGTCTCTTTGTACCCAAGGATGTCTGAGCATCACCAGCCCCAGCCCGGTAGTTTCCTATGACTTTTTTCTGCTCATTTGTTAAACCCCAATTGCCCTCACTTGCTTGGTATTTGTGACTATTGCCTGCACTTGAGAATACCATGTTCTTTCTGTTGACTGGGCATTTTTTTCTGTGGACTACAGTTAATTGACTCCAGTACTAAGTCCTACCACCCTAACCCCCCAACCTGCTACAATTAATAGGATCACTCCCAGCCATGAACTGACAGATGATTTATTTCTTTGTCCCTCATTCTAACTTCATGTATCTTATCTTTTTGTCAAGGCTTTATCATGAACTATTAACATCTTGTAATTTGTAGTATAGGAACTAAAAGAACTCCTTGCCTTAAAAAATAAAAAAATCATGGTTGAGACATGCAATCTTGTAAATGATTCCTCAGTAAAGAATCAGAAGGTTAGGTATTCAGGTCACTGCCATTGGGTGGCACATGGCTTCTATCAGTGACAGAACAATTAATGCACTTGTGTTTCTGGGGCCAGTCTTTAGTTAGAGTACAGAGGGGTAGATAATAATTGATCACATACATTTTACACAACAGCAGCAAATGAGGGTGGACCTGTTGCTCAACCAGATTCCTGAACCCACACTATCTGAAGAACTGATAGTAAACACTGAAGAAGAAGCAAAGGAAGGAAAACATACCGCCTGCTTTCACAAACATCCGCAAGCAGTGCTTGACAACACTGGTTAGGATCAGGATCAGCAGGGAAACTTTTAAAGGCAACAGATACCAGGGGACAACCCAGAGTCTTAGGGTAGAGAGGGGATTCTGACGAGAAGTCAGGGCTGGAATTCACTGGTCTATGGTTAAATTGGGGAGTAAGACAGCCCGGCAGGTGTAGCTCAGTGGATTGATCACAGGCCTGTGCCAGTTTGATTCCCAGTCAGGGCACATGCCTGGGTTGCAGGCCATATTCCCAGTGTGGGGGTGTGCTAGAGGCAACCACACTTTGATGTTTCACTCCCTCTCTTTCTCCCTCCCTTTTCCATCTCTCCAAAATAAATAAATAAAATCTTTAAATTGGGGAGTAAGAATAGATTTATGTAATCAACATCCAAAGACAGATTAATATGCACAACAACCAGTAATGTTTGATTTTAACAAAGATAAACCATGTGGAGATTGGAGAAATACTATTATGTTACAGTTTGCCATTTGTTTATTTCCTGTTCTTTGTATCATTTCAGGGTTATCCAAACATTGTAGAAATCAATAAATCCCAAACAACCCTGATGATAAAAAACACCTGGAGTGTTTAAGGTTTTAAAAGTACAAATTCCAGCTCTGGCTGGTGTGGCTCAGTGGATTGAGTGCCAGCAACCAAATAGTCGCCGGTTCGATTTCCAGTCAGGGCACATGCCTGGGTTGTGGGCCAGGTCCCCAGTGGAGGCCACGTGAGAGGCAACCACACATTGATGTTTCTCTCCCTCTCTCTCTCCCTTTCCCTCTTTCTAAAAATAAATAAATAAAATCTTAAAAAAGCAAAAAATAAACATACAAATTCCAGGGCCCTATCATAGTCTCATGGAATCAGATTTCCAAGAACTTGGAAAGCTGAAATCAGCAAGTATCCCAGGTGATTCTTATCATCGAGAAAGTTTGAGAAACACTGGTCTGGCTGCCGAAAGTGTTAGGTAGACTTTGAAACTGTTTGAGAATGTGGGGGCCCTAGCACAGGGCAGCACGGGATGAGGCACGCCCCAGTGTGGAGCTTTCCCACTGCTTGTATAGCAATCACCCAGCCTTCCCACAATTCCGTGGGTATTCCAAACCTGCTCCCCCATCAGGGACTTTGTATCTGCTGTTCCCCAGTCTGGAACTGTGTCCCCCAACTCTTCAACAGATGAAATCCTATTTACCCTTCTCAGAAGGGGCTCTGCTCCACTAAATCAGGTGCCTCGTAAAAACCTCTTTGCATCCTTACTTTCTTAATAATCATTACTGTTTCTTGATAATGTTTTCGTATTTGTCTCCTACACTAGAAGCAAAGTCCCTGTGGTGTAGAGTACGGCTTACATGTTCACAGCTTTATCTCTAGTATTTTACAACAGCAATGCATACATAAATAAATGAATGCATGAATGAATAAAAATACTCAGCGGTAGCATGTAGAGAGGAAGTAAGATAGTGAGTGGGGAGAGATTTGCTGAAATAACTGAGACGAATGTGTGCAAAGCAAGAAAGCCTTTCAGAGAGGAGAGGACTGTGCTAGGCTCTGAAGCCAGCAGCAAGGGACTGGCAGAGCACAGAGGAGCGGAAATATGCCAGGTGGGCGGAAGGCTCTGCGAATGCCCTGGAGGAGAGAGACAGCGTGTATGTGCTCTGAATGAGGAGCCAAGCAGCTTGAATTAAGCAGAGAGAACAATCAGGCTATGATGAAAGTGGAGGACAGTTAGATAAAGAGTGACTCATGATCACTTTTGATTTGACGTAAGCAGAAACTCAGAGATCCTGCAGGGTTCAGGGAAGGGGAGAGATGATCAAAACAACTTGCAGGGGATGACTCACACTCTTTGTGTAGGACTGAATGAAAGGACACGACTAAAGATATATGAAACCAGCTCAGAGGCTGTGGCAAGCAAACTGCAGTGTAATTAGGAATAAAAACGGGTGCTCTATTTTTTTTGGATATGTCCTACCCAGTGCCACAAAAAGCTTGACGCACCTGGGCAGAAATATGATAACAGCTGTAGACTGGGGGAAGGGAAGGGGGTCTTAAGAATCAGTGAGATTTGAACTAGCTTTCATAGAGGGAGAGGAAAGAGAATCAATGAAGATACTAATTTGTAGACCCAAAAGGCTGCATGCTGCAAATTTGATGGAAAAAATATAAAGGTAGGTAGGAAAGTCTGAGAGCAGGAGGAAATAAATGAGCTCCCTTCTTGGCATGGAGCCACAAGATGACATTTTAAAAAACTTATCCTTCATTCAACGAGGATTATGGAGCTTTGAAAAAGAGTCTGAAAATAAGAAAACCTCAGTTACCACTTGACCATGGTCTCTGAAATCTGAAGACATAACATGGTTACCAGGGTGCTGGAAGGGATTGCAATGAATCCCAAAGGACATTTTCTAGAGTGTCAGTTGTATTTGATGCTCTTGACAATTCCCTTCTTTTTATCATTTTATTTTTGGTAATTGCAAAAATCTTCTCCTCCCTATTTACTATTAGTATTTTCTCTTCCCTTGTAGAATGTCTTTAGTTTTACTATTTTTATACTTTTTATTTAGTGATTTTTTGAGAGAGAGAGAGAGAGAAACATCGATTTGTTGTTCCACTTACGTAGGCATTCATTGATTGCTTCTTCTGCGTGCCCTGACCAGAAATCGAATCCACAACTTTGGTGTATGGGGACTGCTTTCTAACCAACTGAGCTACCCAGCTTTACTAAAAATAGCTTTACTATTTTTAATTCTTTTAATAACTGTATTGAATATATCAGCTTGCTGAACATACATTTGAATGATTCCCTAAAACACTTCCTGTTCCTGTATAGTGTTGTTTCATCCAGACGATCCTGATTTTCTCACCTGTATAATTGAAAACCACCACCCTACCGCTCTCCCTGCCTCTCATCTCCCATGTTACCATTTCGTACTCATCCAATGTCAACGTGCTCTTTTATAATTCAGATGTCATCATACATCTCCCTGCTTAAAATCTTTGACTCCCTCAAACCTTCAGGATGACTGGCAGATAGATATGCTGCTACAAAAGGTCTTTTAGAATGTGTCTCCTGCCCCCCTCATCCTCTTTATCCTTCTCCATGGGCAGCTTGTACTTTCACTATTGTCGTACCCCGAATTTTCATTTTTCTCAGTGAGATATGCTCTCCTTTCCCTGCTTACTTTGTAAGTAGTGTTAATGATAGCTGCATTATCTTTATCATCCTTTGGTTGCCTGCCAACTTTTATTTTGTTTTCCAAAATTCAACCATCGCCCACTCTAGGATGTCTTCCCTTGATTCTCTTTGTGGCACTCCTATGTACTCAAATAGCTGATTATAGTTCGCCTCAAGCAGAGACATCTAATGTGTGTGCTCACTTTTTTTTCTAACTAAAATATGCTCTTCCTTAAGGCAAGGATGGTGTCTCTCATACCTCCATTTCTCTGCCTAGCACACTGCCTGGCACATTGTAAAAACTGAAATATTGTTTGAATTTTAAAAGAGGATAGAAGGAAGGAAAGAAGGAAGGAAGGAAGACTAGCAGGCAGACAGGAAGGAATAAGGGAGGGGAGGGAAGGAGGGAAGAAGAAAGGAAGAAAGGAAGAAAGGAAGAAAGGAAGATGGGAAGGAAAGAGGGAAGAAGAACTTCTTCTCTCCAAAGAAGTTCTTCCAGAAGGCTAAGAAAAAAGGTGTTGGCAGTGTGGGGGGAGTGGGTGAGAGAGAGAGAGAGAGAGAGAGAGCAATCAAAAACCAAATTAAAAGCCTGTTATAATTCAAATTGGAAAACATTTAGTGAATTAAATGAGTTTGGCAGTTCTTAAATAGCATGGACTATTTCTTTAAAAAATAATTTCTCATCTTTGCAATAATTCCAATGTGGAGCACTGCATTAATCACTAGTGCCAGGTATGGTGCTGGTGAAGGGAGAGGGTATAAACATGAATAAGGTTCCATCTCTGCCGTAGGCCCTCATGGTTCATTTGGGGAGACATTCAGACACACTTGTACATTGCATTGATGACTGACGAAGGCACACACAGTGCAGAAGAGGGGGCTGCCAAACATACCAGAGAGCAGTGTGGTTTATAGAGGTTTCAAAAGGTCCGTGAATCAGGAAGGATGAATAGTAATGTGCCAGGGATGGTAAGGGAGGAAAAACATTCCAGATAGAGGGCCAGGGCATCCTGGGGAATGAGAGAATTTAGAATGACTGCATTTGGCCAAATATTCTCCCTTTGTTGTTCTTAGGGGCTTGTGGGTAGAGAGGTATTTAATAAAATACAGTGTTATCTCCTTTCTCAGCCTTCAGACATGTTAGTTCTGCCACTTTCTCCCCTTTTGCAAAACTGCCTCCTTTCCTACTTGTCTTTTCCTCAAATCATGTTTGTCCAATGGGCTGAGCAATTCTGCTCTCCGCATTCTCCCATGATTCCCCTTACTGCTGTGCTAGTGCACAGAATCAGGCCCCTCCCTCCAGCAGACAGTTCATGATCATCTACTCCCATTGGAACATGTCAAGGGATTGGAGCAGTGGTCTAACTATTTGCTAAACCCTCCTACTTGAATTCACTCTCAGAGTCATTCTGGTAAATAAATTCTTCTATTGTCATGTTACCTGATTCATCATAATTCATCATTGTCACTAAAGGGTTTTTTCTGGTGATTCTGAAAAGAAAAACGAATGCCATGTTAAGTGATGTGGCATCCTATTCAGATGCTGTTAATAGTATTTTCTTGCCACCTAGTGACATGTTTGTAAAGGAAAGAATACTGCCACAGCACATCCCTTGCACGGTTACTACCTATACATTGAGTCCCTCTTGGACACAGAACTAAGTCTTCGGTGACCATTGTCAGAGACAGCCAATGGTTGCTCATATTTGAAAGTTGTTTGTGAATCTGCGTGCTCCCATGGGTAGTTTCATGGACCTAACAAGGCTGAGCAACTAATATTCACCAAGCTCTGTGTTTGGTGCCCTTGTTATTTTAATCATTTTCATGATCAAGGAAGACATGTATGGTAATCATTCCAGTTTTCTAGATGAGTTCTTACAAGGACAAATATCTTAAATATTTTACTCCAAGTAACAAATACCTCGAAAATAAGAGGAGAACTATTTGAAGGATATCAAGGAAGCCATTTTCCTGATATATTTGTAGGCACCTGCTCTTTTCTGCCCAGCAAACATTGCTCCATCAATCATGACAGTGTCATCCCCATCCATGGTTGAATGCAACCCTAGAAGTTTTGTAAAACGTGCTCCAGGTTTCCCCTGCCAAACTGATTGGAGCCTCTGGCCTCAACATGATTCTTCCTGCAGCTATTGCTTTGGCCTTACCAACTTATCTAGAATATACAAGTAAGGAGTTCAAGAGTGCCAGAAAGTAGATTTACCTAAATTGTAAGTATTTTCAGGCTTTAGAGCTGGAACACATCCAGATAATCACATTGCTTAAAGAAGTGCCTCTCCTACCTAGTTTCATCTTCTTATTCTGCCCATATTTTCCATCTTCTCTATTTTGGATTACTCAAAACATTATGAGCCACTTATGTGACAGCACCAAATTGTCAATTGTTAATCTTACTTTAGAGAAGCATTTAAAATGTTTTCTTTTATTGATTCTAGAGAGAGAAGAAGGGAGGGAGAAAGAGAGGAAGAAAATCATTGATGAGAGAGAGAAACATCGATTGGTTCCTACCAAACCTGCAACCCAGGCATGTGCTCTGACAGGAAATTGAACCCTCAGTATCAACTGAGCCACACCTGTCAGGGCTAGAGTAGCATTTTAAATAGCCTCTTCTCTTCACAAGCCATTTATTCAAGCATACTAGCTTTATGCTTAAGAATAGCTGGGCCAATTACAATCTAACTATCCCTGTTTACCCCTGACATTTCTTTTTATTATAGAGGCTATATAACTATGTGGGGAGGAAAGAAGTGGTAGATTATAAGATTTCCAATACATTTACTGGCAGTGATTTCTTTTACTTAGAGAATTCCAGAAGCCTGAGAATTTAACATACAAAGAGCTGCCTGACAGTGAGTAAATACTCACACACACAGACACAGACACACACACACACACACACACACACACACACTTATTTAATTCTCAAAATGATTTGTCTAGTTTCTTTTTCCACATTTATCTGTCCAATTTTCCCAATACCATTTATTGAACAAACTATCTTTAGCCCATTGTATGTACTTGCTCCCTCTGTCGAATATTAATTGACTATAGCGGTATGGGTTTATTTCTGTACTCTCTATTCTGTATTATTGATCTGTATGTCTGTTCTTATACCACTACCATGCTGTTTTGATTACTATGGCCTCATAGTATAGTTTATATTAGGTATCATGACACATAAGAATAAATTCAAAATAGATTAAATACTTAATGTTACACCCCAAACCATAAAAAATCCTAGGAGAAAATATAGGCAATAAACTCTTGGCATTGCTCACAGAAATATTTTATCTGATATAACTCCTAACTCAAAGGAAACAAAAGAAAAAATAAACAACTGGGACTACATCAAAATAAAAAGATTTTTGCATAGCAAAGGAAACCATCAACAAAATAAAAAAACCATCCATGGAATAGTAGAATGTTTTCATCAATACATCTGATGAGGAATTAATATACAAAGTATATAAAGAGCTTATAAAATGCAACATAAAAAAATCCAAACAATCCAATTAAAAAATGGTCAAATATCAAACCCTTGTCTGAGGCATCATTGGCAAATATGTTTTCCCATACAGTTGATTCTCTTTTCATTTTGTTCATGGTTTCTTTAGCCATACAGAAGCTTTTTAATTTGATGTAGTCCCATGTATTTATTATTTATTTTATACCCCTTACCCTAGGAGATATATAGGCTAAGATGTTGCTGAGTGGGATATCTGACATTTTACTGCCTATGTTTTCCTCTAGGACTTTTACGGTGTCAAGACTTATATTTAAGTTGATTTCCAAAATATATAAAGAACTCATTCAACTCAACACAAGGAAGACAAACAATCCAATTACAAAATGGGCAAAGGAACTGAAAAGACACTTCTCTGAGGAGGACATAGAGAGGGCGCATAGGCATATGAATGAATGGTCAAGATCACTAGCCATCAGAGAGATGCACATTAAAACCACAATGAGATACCACTTCACACCAGCCAGAAAGCCATCATTAACAAATCAACAAACAACAAGTGCTGGTGATGTTGTGGAGAAAAGGGAACCCTAGTGAACTGTTGGTGGGAATGCAGACTGGTGCAGCCACTGTGGAAAATAGTATGGAATTTCCTCAAAAAACTAAAGATGGAACTGCCTTTTGATCCAGTGATCCCAGTACTGGGATTATACCTTAAGAATCCTGAAACACCAATTCAGAAGAACCTATGCACCCCAGTGTTCATAGGAGCACAATTTACAATAGCCAAGTGCTGGGAACAGGCTAAGTGCCCATCAGTAAATGAGCAGATCAAAAAAAAAACAAAAAACTGTGGCACACTTGCACAATGGAATACTACACAGAAGAAAGAAAGAATTCCTACCTTTTGCAACAGCATGGATGGAACTGGAGAGTATTATGCTAAGTGAAATAAGGCAGGCAGTGAAAGACAAATACCGTATGATATCACCTATAAGTGGAACCTAATGAACAAAACAATTGAGCAAAATAGAACCACAGACATAGAAATAAGGAACAAACTGACAGGAACCAGAGGAGAGGGGAAAGAGGGATAACGGGGGAAAGAAGGGGAAGTGTCTAGTCAAGGAACATGTATAAAAGACTTGTGGACATGGACAACAGGGTGGGAATTGACTGAAGGAGCAGGGGTGTGTGGGTGGGGCAGGGGAAAGCAACAGGGAAAAACTGGGGAAACTGTAATTGAACAACAACAACAACAACAAAATTATTAAGCCTTTTCCAGAAAAAAAAATGACCTGAATAGACACTTCTCCAAAAAGGACATACAGATAATCAATAGACATGAAAAGATGCTCAGCATCACTAATCATCAGAGAAATGCAAATTAAAACCACAATGAGATGTTACCTCGCACTGGTCAGAATGGCCATCATCAATAAATCAAAAAACAAGTGCTGGCAAGGACATGGAAAAAGGGGAACCCTTTTGCACTGTCAGTGGGAATGCAGATTGGTGCAACCACTGTGGAAAGCAGTACGGAGATTAAAATTAAAAAAGAATCTACCTTTTAACCCAGTCATCCCAATTCTGGGGATATATCCAAAGAATCCCAAAACACTAATTTGAAAGAACATAAGCACCCCTATGTTCATTGCGGCATTATTAACAATCGCCAAGATATGGAAGCAGCCCAGTGTCCAACAGTAGATGAGTGGCCAAAACAACTATGGGACACTTATACAATGGAATACTACTTAGTGATAAAAAAGAAGAAAATTTTATCCTTCATGACAGTATGGATGATCCTTGAAAACATTATGCTAAATGAACTAAGCCAGTCAAAGAAAGACAAATGCCTTATGATTTCACTCATATGTGAATATAATAAATAAACTGAACTAACAAGCAAAACAGACAGACTTATAGATAGCAGACTGACAGTTTTGGGGAAGGTGGTTAGGGAGTGGCAATATCAAGCAAAAAGGAAAGGGATTCATAGACATAGACAACAATGTGGTGATTGTAATGAGGAAGGGGTTATAAGGAGGATAAACAGTAGTGGAAAAACGGAATAAAAAAGGACATTGTAAGATTTGTGCTGTTACTACCCCCATTATGCAGATGAAAACTGAAGTTTTAAACAGACAAAATAATATGCCTAAAACCCTGAAACTAATTGAAAGTTAGTAATTGAACCTAGGAAGTTCATCTCCAAGCTTTTTAAGCAGCACATTATACCACTGTCTCCCTCCATTCACCAAGCACAGCTCCCTCCGATACTTATTGGGGCTTCCCGGTCCTACCACACAACGTGGCCATAGATAATGAAGGGGCCTGCTACCAGGATGGAATTAATTCTGAAGTCATTCAGAATCATGTGAAGTCTCCCCCCATGGCTGTAGGGTCTCCCTATCACCCACTGTGGAGATCATACTCTACAACCAAAGAATAGATGAGTCTGTGTCATGCAGTCCTTTTGGTTCCTTAGCAACTGAATTCCTATCAGGTCCAAGAAATGTAGGTTGTACCCATTTTTCCCCTTTTCTTGGATTGAATCACTTCTTATAGATGTAGCCCTTTGCATATTCTGGACCAGCCCTGCCCATTGCTGGGTTTTAAGGTGCTTTTCCCCAGCATAGATTAGACAGGCTGTTGGCTTTATGCCAGGACTGAAGTCTGGGATTCTGCTTGTCCTCAGGGTCTATGTTAGGTCTGAACATTTCCTCATAGCAACAGCGATAGCTCTGAGTAACACTTACATGTCAGGTCCGTAACTCATTTCTTTATCAGTTTAATTCCATTGTTACACATCTGTAAAAGCTGAAAGGAAAATAATCTAAGCTTATGTAATTATATTTTGGCATCATAGTGAAACTGACCAAGAGTTTTTAATCATCTCACACTAATGCGACTTCATCCTTAGTAATCTTTCAGTATTAAATACTGACAATTAAGATTTTAATTCTAAAATGTCAGGTGACAAGACTTAGCTATTACTGTGCTTTAGACTGTAGCAATGCAACTTCTAATGAGAATAAAAATGATTACTATAGGTGTAGTATACAATGAGATAACTGATCATTTATGTCATATTAATTATGTAAATTAGAACTACTATAATTTTATAATGAATATACTCTGTAAGTCCATCTAGCTTTCATCACCAAAACTTCCCCATTGTACTATCTAGGCAACAAACTAAAAGGTTTAATAGTTATTTAATCACTATAAAAAAACCCATAAAGTATAGGAAGCTCAAAATTTCCAGCACCTTTCACTTGTGGTGGGAAGTTTCCATTCATAGATTGCTTTACTACGGCATGGGCTCTGTGAGGGAAGTGACCCCGTGGTTCATAATTGGGGGATGCAGGTCTGCTCCCCTCTATAGTTTACCTCTCTGAGGGTCCACTGTGTGGGTGTGCCCTGGACTCCTCCACGGTGATTCAGGCACCAAATCAGGAGTCTAAGGCAGTGGAGACTGTACAGACTCTAGTAACAAGCAACCCTAATACCTAGCAACTTAATTATCAGCACCTTAAGTGAATACTTTAGAATTCTCCCCAAAGTAATTATTTATAGGAATGAGCCTAGAAGAGGCTAAGGAAGAAAATGGTGTTATTATGAAAAGTAGGCAGGAATCAAGGCCCTCTCACTGGATTTGTGAACTTGCCTGGGGCTGCCCCATCTATGGGACTCCTATTCTTTTTTGGCATGGATGACTTTGCAGTCGACCACCTGACTTTAGATAAAGAGGCAGAAAATGGCATCCGACTTGTGCCATCTGGCATTATTGTTCCTTTTCTGAGGGCTAAAAGTGAAATTAAAATGTAAGGAGGAAAACAATGAAGATTGTAGTTGGGAAAAATGAAAAACACATTTTGGTGTTTATTTCACTGATCTCACGAGACCAACTTTAAAACAAATAAAGGGATGCAATAGATGAAAACTAGCACTAAAATAAAGAAATACAGAAAGAAATCAAGTATTTAGACAACTTTAGTTTGTACAGCTGTTTGTTTTTAAAGCATAGAATTGTTCATATAAAATGGAGTTATAAACCAAAATCATCTTAGAGACCCATAAAATTCTTCTTCTAAAAAGCCCCAACATTCTTGGTTGAGGCTCAAATTATTCTGATCACATTAACTTGTCTTGGATAATTTCGGTTTAGATAGGTTAGCTGACTTTTTCCTTTTTTTGCTATTTCACTTACAGACTTTGTCATGTTCCCACAATCTAGATTTTTTGATGATATGGGTATTGTTTATAAAATAGAAGTCAAGATTTTGTTTATGGTTGCTTAATCCAAGATTTTCTAGGCTTAGAAAGAGTTGCAGTTTCTAATTCTGATAAATCTACAGAAAATTTCTGGTGATTGAGGATAGTCATATTGGCCTTTTCCCATCTTCACAGAATATTGTCATAAACAAGGAACAGGTTGGCACTTATTCTACCTATAGAAGGGCATATGACACATTCAAAATAATAAAATGTGGACAATGGAGTTCCATAGGATAATTTGGAGGATCTGATTCAACTTTGAAGAGAGGACTCCTATAAGCATCTGGAAATAACATTTCTCAGAATACTTCTAAAGAAAAAAGTTATAATAAAGAAGGAGAATACTTTTTTCTCAACATGAGACTAGGAAGACCAAAGTCTCAGGCTAGGGCAAGAGAAATACAGTGCCAGGGCAGCTGATTTCACTCCCTGCTGATTTAAAGGAGAATCAGGATGATTTGTGAAGGTCCTTCAGAAAGTGAAAGTAAAACTCTTCATTTAATTTAACCCTGGTTAATATCAACTGTAACATGTACAACTATGGGCCAAAATCAGTATGTTAATTGGAAACATGGGCAGGTTATTTATAAATGAATGAAAAACATGTTTGTTTGTTTTTAAATCATTGACCATAGACCTGAACAATTTTTTGATTGAAAAGAATATATTCTGCATTAAAATCTTATTAGTGATTTCTAGGGCTCATTCCCGGTGAAGGGAATGCACAGATCTAGTCCGCATCAGGGGATAGGGGCCCTTCCAGTAAAACAGTTTCTGAATTTCCTTGCAAATTTTTGGAAGGTTAGATGTGTTACTTGTACACAGACTGAATGTTTGTGTCTCCCCACATTCATATCTTGGAACCTAATCCCCAGGGTGATGGTGTGAGAAAGTGGGGCCTTTGGGAGGCGATTAGGCTGTGAGAGCAATAGATCATTAGTGCCCTTAGAAAAGAGGTCACAGAGAGATTCTCTGCCCTTTTAACCATGTGAGGACAAGGTGAGAAGACAGCTTTCCATGAACCAGGTAACTGTCTCTCACCAGACACGGAATCTGCCAGCTCCTTGATTTCAGATTTCCTGCCCTCCCAAATTGTGAGAAGTAAATTTCTGTTGTTTGTAAGCCACCCAGTCTGGGGTATTTTGTTGCAGCAGCCCAAACAGACTAAAGGGAGGGTGGGGAAGGAAGGAGGTAAGGTTTTCATCTCCATGGTAATCCAAGAAAATAACATGCATATTTTAGATATAATTTGTTAGTAAGGATACCCTAAATTTATGAAATTATGGAAAAGAGAAAGTTTATAAGTTGAATGTATATGTTACTCTTTTAAAAATGCTAAACAAAAGGATAGGAAAACATAAAATAAGTTTGTGAGTTGTAGATTGTAGTTGGGTAATTAAAATAACAACGTTGATAATTGAGTGTGTGTGTGTGTGTGTGTGGTTTTATTGTAAACTATCCCTTACTGTTTAGGAGTATTAAAAATAAAACCAAATAATTGGGTTGAATAGATTTAAAGGATATCAAATTGGTATGGGTATCAAGCTTAACATTTTAAATTCTTAACCTTGCAATAGCTAAAATCAAACAGATTTTTCCATTAAAAATAACACAGCACTCTAGACAGTTCACAAAGCTTTAGTGTTTGAATAGAGGCCAAAGCAAACATAAACGAGGTGACAGCCAACACCCAAGTTTCAAACCTATTAAAAAGAACGCAATGGTGTTGAAAATTTCACAGCTTGAGATATAATGATGCATCCAGTTTGCTTCATAATTTGTAATTAAATTGGAATTACCAAGATATATTTTAGCTCTCCAAATAATCTGATAAATATTAAGAAACCTTGAAATTTTAATCATTGTGATGAAAATTAGTTATGTGGTGATTATTTCCAGAAAAAAAATCATGTGATTGGTTTACTTCCACTCAACCCTTCTTAGAAGGCCAGACTTCACTGGCAAGGGTCCTCTCAACCTGCCTGCCTTTCATTTACAAAACAAAATACACAGGCAGTCATTTGATTGTTTGGGCTTTTAAATTTGGCTCTGAGTCCTTTGAAGTATAATCCTTTTACTGGAAATTAAGTTAAAGTAATTCCTTCAATCTCTGAGAAACACTAGCTAGATAAACCACATTTCCAATTTCACTCCCTTTCACCACCACTCTGCAGATTCGGTCCTGATGACACTGAAGGGCACAGCTTTTGACAGCAGGGTAGGTTAATAAAAAACAATCATCTATGTCATTTGGCATCTATTTTCCTCTCTTCACTTTGTTCATCCACATCGTCAAGGGCTTCTTAAAACCCCTCCCTTCACCCAACAGATTTTTATGTAATAGGCCTGGGGTGGGGTCCAGGTACAAAATATTGTTAAGAAACTTGCCAGGTAAATCTCCTGTGTTAACAAAGTGGAGAAGTTCCCGTTTACAGGGAGTTAGGATGCAAAGGGAAGCAGCGTAGGAAACATTGCTGAGAGTGGCCATCTGATAACCAGTCAGGGTGCTCTGAGCCTTCCCTCAGTGATATGGTTATTGTTGTGGAAAAAACGAACTCCGACACGACATGGGGTTAACGGAGTGAGCGCTATATTAATGCCTGTGGACCCAGAGGAGACAGCCTCCAAATTCTGGGCATCAAGAGGGGGTCAGGTGTGCGGTTAAATACCTTTGTAACAAAGTGGTGAGAGGAGGGGTTGCGCAGCACAAGCAGGGGGTACATGAACGTGAAAGCCAAGGACACAGAAGTGGAGGGCGGAAATGGTCTGGGGCCCAGAACAAAGAAACAGGAGGGAATCATCCAGGGCCCAGGACAGAGAGTCAACTTGCCAGCAGGAGGTTAACTGGGGTCCAGGAGCTAGCAGGGAGTTGTTTGGGGCCTGGAACAGAGAGCTAGCCTTATTTTCTATAATACTATAACTAAGGTTGTTTCCACTTTTCCTCATTATAAATAACTAGGTTAAGAAAATGGTACGTCATTCTCTCTTTTCTACTTTGTTGAGTTAAATTACTAGAAGAGGAATTTTTGCAGTAGAAAGATACATGCCTTAAAAGCTTTTGGCTTATATTATTGTATATGTTCTCGAAAAGGTTAGATGCATTTACATTCCCACTGACAGTAAATGAGAGGATCTGCATCCCAGCTTTTGAAAGATCACTCATGGTAATTTTTGCTATAATGGCAAGATAAAAAGGTATTTCCTTTTTTATTTTAAATGTTTTGAGTTTTAAATATGGTAATGGCTATTTATGTTTTTCTTGTGTAAGTGGCCAATTTAAACTCTTCAGGAAGGTCAGCAACAGTGCTCAGAAGAACAATAAGGGTTATCTGGTGCAGTGTTTGCAAACTGATCTCCACAAACTGTTCTAGGCCTTTAAACTGAGGAACTGAGGCTTGGAGGGAGGGAAGAGAAGGCTCTGTGGAGCAGGGGCGGGGTGAGTAGCCCCGTGTTCGCACACATATGCACGTACTCATGCTTTGTTTCAAAATCAGTATCGACACTGATTTTTGTTTCATTTAACTGGCTTTTCCTTAAGATTTTATTCTGAGTCAAGTAAAGCCACTTTGAAAACCACTACTTCTTGTCCAACCTCCCAGCGCTTTAGACGAGAAGGAGAAATGCTAGCGGCCTCTGGGCAGTGAAGTGAAAACCTGCACCTCAGCTGGTGCCAGCAAAGCAGGTCATCAACTACACTCCACTGTATTAAGATGTTTTCTTTTTCTGATTACCCAGCCAGAAAATAGTTCAAGGTGATTCAAGTGTAAAAAGTACAAAAACTTTCCCCTTAAAACCAATTGCTTCCCTTGGGTATAACTGTTTCAACAAACCCTTTACCTCTAGTCATTTCCTGTAGCTGGCCTTCATGCTCTGTGGCTCTCCAGGCGTAAAGCAGCCTCAGCCTGTGGATTTCTATGAGCACATTGTTTTAAGTGGAAGATCAAAGATTAAGTAAATTGCCTCATTTTTCTACCTATTGTGCACTGGAATTCACATTTCCCTTATCTCTTCTAAATATCTAATTGATAATGTTTTCTAAACAGTGGTTAGTACATAATTTATAAAATTGTAATGTATGGACTCACCTTGGATTTGAGAAACATCATCTTAGCTATTCAATCCTTGGACTTTTGCAGGGCTGAACATATGATTCTATTTTGGGTTTGACATATTTTTAACAATTGTTTTCAGTTCATGTACCTTTGCCCTAAAGCACTTTTAAGAGAGTACAATTTTTAACATCAAAAAAGAATAATGATAAATACTTTACTTGAACTTCAGGACTACCAACATGTTTTGCACTCTAAAAATAATAAATTATTTCTTGTTTTCTGTTTTTTCTATTATTAACTCTGTATCTTCTTATTCAATATTTTATATCCTGTGATCTATACCTACCATTTATTGTGTACCTTCTATATGCTAAGAAATGTAACCTCACAGTAACAGATATTTAAGCAGGTTAGAGACCATTATTATATCTAGTTCATGGATGCAGAAATGAAATCTTAAAGAAATTAAATGTCAAATAAGGTTTTAAATCATAGTTCATCTGTTTCTGAAATTCAAGTTTTTAGCCAGTACATTTCATACACTCCATGGTACAGAAAAAAATGCAGCGATTGTTTCAATAGTTCCTTTGATTAAACCTTAATTTCTATGGCCTCTCCAAACACACCGAGTCATATTTCAAATTGAGGATATTTTATTACACTTATAGTAAAATATGCTTTATAATCACAGCTGAATCTATCAAGATTCAGCATCCTGAAGGCATCCTATTAGAGACAGAAACACCATCCCTTTCATGCTCAGTAATTCCCTTATGTGTTAAAATAAATGTAGAGAACCATAATGGTTTGGTTTACAAAAGTATAAGCCCCTTGAAGGTAAGGTTTTATCTAGGCAAAAGTATAATAGATATTGTTAAATGCGAGCCTAAAACCCTAAAGTCAGAAAGATCAGGGACAGGTTTGCTAGATTTGGCTCCTTTCAGAAACCATATCCTTCGACTTAGTGCTTCTGCTCATGAGAAGATTTTTCAGTTCTTGGGTATGAAGTGATAGAAATGAAAAGAACTACACTCCTGAATTAATCTAAAGGTAACCTAGTAAATCTCTGTTAGCATATGTATTATGCCAGTACTATAGATAATTTTGAAAAATCATTAAGTAATGAGGATTCATTTTGGCTTAATAACTTATATTTTGATCATATTTATGATCTGAAAAGAAAGAGTAAGGGGTGTTGACAGGGTAGTTACCATCATGTATGGATAATAAAAATTAAATAGAATTCAGTTTCATATTTTATATCTGACAACACAGGACGTGGATCTATGAAGTATTCTACTTGTCTTACATTTTTAGGTAATTGGCAAGGAATTTGTACTGCTCTTCAAATGTATCCCACTGACAGAATTTTTGTCAGATGACAAATAGGTTTCTTTGTACATCAATTTGGAAAATGAACCCTATGGGGCTAAACAAATTTACTTAAAGTCAACAGACCATAAATCAGGTCACCACAAGTAACTGAGATTACATTTCATTATGCCATTAAAATCCAATAGCCTATTGTTATGGTAGTTGTTTTCAGTTTTGCCTCTGTATAAGCTTGTTACCATCCTGGGACTGATTAGCATGACTTCTCTTGTACCTTTGTTTAAATTTTTGAGAGATGGATCTAATTGACCCCACTCTCCTTTTGATGCCAGGGCACAGGTCTCCTATGACAGATGTGACTTGCACTGACATCACATTGCATGACAAGCAGGTCTGTCGACAGTCCCATGGAAGAGTACAGGCCATAAGCTGCTCTTATAACTGTCACAACAGCCCCGAGTCCAGATATCTTATGGTCTACTGTTTGTTTATTTCTAAAATGTTTTTGAGATTTCACTGGAAACTTACAATAAAGCTCAAGTTTTCTTTGGGCTAATTTGAGAAGGTTTCTGTTTTTATAAACAAATAACCTATTCTAGAACAGCTAACAACTTTGTCAGAAATTTTCTATTCTCCTTTTTATGTCTTAAAATATATACTTTACCTAGTACATATTACTATAACTTTGAAAAATTGTCTTTTTAAAGAGAAAGTTAAAAATTAAAATAAAACATGCCCCATCTCCCTGAAAATAGGCAGCAACTCTAATTTATAGGAAATAAACAAATGAGGGCACTTATGAGAATTAAGAAATAGAAAAAAGGGAGGGAAGGAAGAAAGGAGAACAATTTTTTCTTTGTTTTGCTTTGCTCTGCATTGAAATACAATGTGACGGTTAGTGGGTATCTCTGAAGCTAGACCGTTAGGTTCAAAATGCTGCTTTGCTAAATCTAGGTGGATGGCCTAGGCATCTAATCTGTGGGCCTCAGTTTCTTGTCCTTTAATTTGGTAGTTTAACTGTTAGTATTTAATAAGGTTCAGTTATCTTAGGTTCTGCAAAAATAGACTAAAATCCTTTTATGTAATCATAGTAACTGAACAAATACATAGTTCCTATGGACGTGTTTTATCCCTCAGTTTATCATATCCTTTTGGACTAGAACAGGACAATAACCCTAGATAACATTGTGATCTGGCTAGGAAGTCTGATGGCAAGAAGACTAAAGCTTCTTCTTCCATTGCCCAAGGGAGTTTGGACCCTCTACAGCCCATTTTTAGGGACCGGCGGTAGCCCTAGACCATACCACAGATGTCCTTCCTCCATTAGGAAATCTTATAGGTTCAAATTCTTCATTTCCTTTCCACTGAGGGATAGCCACTCGAATGTCCAATGTCCTATGGAACTGAAAAGTACTTGTGCTAAAAGTATGTGCAACAAGTGATGACAGGTGGCAATTTCACCTTTGTCCCAAGATCTGCTTTTGTCAGCTGCTACAAATCTATACTCTAGATTTGCCTAGATTCCTGATCCTAGTTTGCAAATATTGTTAGCTAGTTGGGTTCTGAGCTCTAAATTTTTGCTTAAGAACCTTACCACCTCAATTGGTAAATATGTGACTCTTGGCTCTCTCTTGGCTGCCTATCTTCACTCCTATTACTTTGATGACCTACGAGAGGTACTTGGTGTACTGTAACTCAAGACTGGTCTCAGACCTCCAGAGCTCACTGTCTGGACCTCAGCTATTTCCCTGTCAGCTGTGTTTCCTTTCCTAACTTCATAGTTTACTTGGTCCTGAGCTCTTGGTTCCTGCCACCCACAGTCCTGGTATTATCATACTCAACACTTGCCTCTTTGGGAACAACAAATTGGGTGGGTATCAGGACAGGGGAATGTATGTATGTTTATTTTTTAAATAAGACTATGACATAAAGATACTAGCCCCATCTGACAAATGAGAAAACTTCGGTTTAAAAATCACTTTCTAGAAAAAGCATACAATTAGTGCCTAGTGGGATTTCTGGTTCCTCCTCGCCACTGAACAGAGCAGAATTGCATCTATGACACACCATTGGTAGTTAGATGTTTGCCTTCATCCTTGGCTTCCTTCACTTCTTTATGGAGAGAATTGCCTATGCGGTTATTTTTTTTCTAAATAAATCTTGGCTAATAAAATGAATCAGAATTTCCTACAACCCAATCTTTACTGGGACCTGTGTTATTCAGATTCTTCCTGAACTTCTTCACTTTTAGTTAGCCAAAAAAAAAAAAAAAAGTAATATAATGGTTAATACACAGGATTTGGGGCTAGAAAGATGAGGATTCAAGTTTTGGTACCAGAACTAACCAGTGAATATCTTGGGTAGAATTACTTAACATCTCCATAGGAGGTTATGCACATAAAACTTTTAAGACCTGAGAAGTGATGAAAAGAAAGTGTTTAATAAACACTAAGTAGTGTTGTGCTACTATTTCATAATTATTATTATCCATTAGCATAATGTTCTTCCAATGTACTCTCCCAATTCTTGCTCTGAATTGAGATTGGGGTACAGCGGAGAGCAGAGCAAGTAAAAGTTAAGTAAGTGGCATGAAAGTCAAAGACTTGAAACAATAGTTCTCTCTTTTCTTTGACATCTGTTCTGAACTTCCTGTCAAGAGAAGAAAACATATGTGAATGAAAACTTTAAAGCTTAGAAAGGAGGAGTAGATGGTCACACTTCAGTTCTTTTCTAAGAATTCAGTTGATCTATTTCAGTAAGTAATTGCTTTGAAAGTAGGGGGAAGGAATGGTTAATGGAGTTTTAATATAGGGGTTACATGGAACCAGATTAATGAATGGAAGTTGAACCAGAATTTACTAATGAAACGCAGAACCTTTCCCTGTGCATCACTGATCCCAGCCTGGCTGGTCGTCATAATATTGCATTCCATAATAACTTGAACCACAGTGCTGGGGGCACTTTGCGCTCCATGCTTCTCAAGCAGACTCTAATCCAAAATTACTTGTAAAAAAATTGAGTGCATATTCTCTTAATGGCTAACTCAGTAATTTCAAATAAGCTTCTTGAAGTGCTTTTAGTCCTGTATTTGTTTATTTATAAAACTAGTCTCTTCCTTATATTGACTGCCTATAGCTTCATCAATGAAAGGTGAGTGCAAAAACCTGACAAACAATTTTAAGTGCAAGTCAGTTGACCTGCAGTCCCATCATCCCAGTGTTATGTTATCTATCATTTAGTGCCCCTGGCCTCTTCCCTAAAACCAGTGTCTTACTGGTATAATTTGTATGGTTTTGCCATTAACAAATCTCTCATGCATTATCTCAGTTCATGTAACAGCCTCCTCTTCGCCTACCTCCTTAGGTTGCTGTGGAGATAAAACAAATGAATAAATATGAAAAGCTTTAGAACATTAAAGAGGCCAGTCAAATGCATGCAGAAATAATGGTTTTGCATTATATAATTAGAAATACAATACTACAGAAAAAAGCATATTTCTATTGTTAAGCAGACAATGTTCCCAACCATTAGCAAAGACTTCCACTGGATTTTTTTAGCCAGTGAGCATTTAATTTGTGCTGCTTTGTTCAGAAACCAAACAGCGCTCTGTAGCGCAGGGTGGCAGGGGGGCCTATGGGGGGAGCCTCATCAGCTCTATGCCAACTGCAGCCTCTGATTGTCTCATTCCGAACAAGGACAGTTTGTAGCTGTTGTTCCAAGAAACCCACACAACGCAGAAGTCCTTTTCCTTTTACACCTCCCACTTGTGTAGTAAATAGTAACTTTTTGCCAACCATTCATGAACCACTCTGCCACACACATCTGAAGTACTGTACCTATTTTGAGATATTCTAAGAAATGTGCAATCTTTAAAACAGCTCAACATTTTTCAATCCTCACTTTTCTCTGTAAGTTCATAATTTAAAAGCATTTACATAATAAAAAGGCATTTGAAAAGCACATAATTATGAGCATTTTTTGAAAAAATATATGGCACAAAAATGCAATTTGAAAAGTCCTAGACTCAGGAAAGCAGCAATCTACTTTTGCTCTATTTTAAAAACTTGCAGATCTAAAAAAGTATTTAAACACACCATGGAACAGTCTGAAGTAGTCAGTGATAGTTTTGGCAAGCATTAAATGAGTTACTGGTATATCTTCTACTTCTTGTCATTTTAAGTATCTTTTTAAATTGTGAATGAAAATTGTTACAATGGAGAAATATATAGATAAGATTATTAAATTAGACAATTACCATGCTCCATTTAAAAAAATAAATGACTTTGTAGTTTTAAAATTTAGTGATAATGTATATTATGTGTAATATAATAATTTTACAAACTAAACTCAGCACTTCTTCAGATACCAGAATATCACTGGTGAACATTCATAAACTATACTATCAACTCCTAAGAGCTTTAAATGGAACAACTCAATTGGTAACTAGGAATTTGTTGAAGACTTTTAAAAATGTTTGTTGAAGCCCCTTGTTACTTTCATTATGTATGTCCTCTAGAGCTCTAACGGTAAGCACCTGTGAAAGAGCAACGCTCTGAAGGTAGAGCAGGCAAGTGACCAACCCGCTGCTTCACTCTCTTTCCACCAGTAGGACCAAACCGTGTAGAATCACTTTTCCGAAGGCTGACAGACAATGAGTGCCGCCAGCAGTAGTCACCTCCATGTTTAGAATCCCAAATGCATACTTATAGGGAAAATAGATGCATTTAAATTTGAGGATTACACTGAAGTTTATAAAATAGAGGAGCTCTTACAAATATCAATACATAATAGGTTTAAGTATTACAAAATGCTTCATTAATTTATTTGTGACCTGGAAAATTTGTATTTTTCTTTCTTAATTTTCTACAGATAAAGTAAAACACTGTTCAGGTGGTTAGAGCACAGTCCCAACACACCAAGGGTGTGGATTCAATCCCCAGTCAGGGCACATACCAGAAGCGACCAATGAAAGAATAACTGGAATGGCAAATCAATGTTTCTCTTTCTCTCTCAAAATCGATAAACAAAAATTTTTTTAATTTATTTTTAAAAATGTTAAGCAATACAGATTACAGAAAAATTCTATTTTTATATGAGAGTGTGAATAGAGTATATTTAGAGATGATGGTAAGATTAACTGTTAGAAATATAAAAAGCTGATTTTAACTGCTTAGTTGTTATATTCTAAAATGAGTAGAAACAAAAAGTATGAATCTTTAATGATAAATTCATGATTCTTTAGGGAAATATAAATGTTGTCCTCTTAATTTAGACACGTTTTCTGAGTAGTTAAACCACTCCACAACTTCAATTAATATCCTATCCTCAACTCCATTTTCCTGATTTCAAAACTCACTTATCAAACTCTCCCTGTCAGAGGGGCCATTGTATCTAAAATTTATCAACAATGCCTCAAATCCTAATGTCCATAAAAATGTAACCTCCTTCTACCCTAACTGGAAACCTTCAAGTTAACCTATACTCCTTTTTTCATTCCTTGCCATTTCTAATAAACTTACAATTGATTCAGATCTCTCAAACCTATCTCATGTTTAGGCTTGAGACTTCCCTCGCTGAGAACGTGCAATAGCTTTACCAACTCTCAGAAAAAGTGTCATGTCAGCTGAGCCCTACGATGACTAGCAGCAAGTCAGATGGAAGGGTGTTTCGGAAACACCCTGGGGATATCTCTCACTGGAAGAACACTTGTTAGGTCTGTCTAAGCTAGCGAAGACAGCATCATCTGTTAAACACCTGATAATAGTTCTGTCTAGTGGAGTCAGGAGATCAAGGATGCGCTGAGAATGTACATAAATCCCAAAAGCTCAGAGTGTTTTTTCACTGCTGAATCTCTAATGTCTTGAACAGTATTTGACACATAGTGGGCATTCAGCCCACATTTGTTATATTAATGAAGAAGTAAATAAAACTGAAGAGCTAAAAGACTCTAGCAGGATTATTGAATTTTTCGGTGTTTCTGGGCCACACTGGAAGAAAGAGAGTGGTCTTGGTCCACACATTAAATACATTTTGACTCATAATCACAAAAAATCTCATAATGTTTTAAGTACATTTACGATTTTGTGTTGGGCTTCATTCACAGACATCCTGGGGTGCATGCAGCTGTAGACCGTGGGTTGGACACCCCTGCAAGCCTGAAGGGTCTTGCAAGCTTTGTTAACATTTGAATATTCTTCCATGGGAAGCCATTAAAAGGTTTTAAGCTTCAGAGTAACATAATAATGCCTACATTTTAAATTTTTTTATTGTATTTTTTCATTAACTTTTATCTCCCTATACATTATTCCACCTTTATCCACCCTCCTTTCCCTCACCCACACAATCACCACACTGTTGTCCATGTGAATGAGTTCTTTCCTTTTTTTGTTTTTTGTTCTATCCATATCCACATTTTAGAAATACCACACTGACTACTATATAGAGAAAGACAGAAGAATAAGCAAGCTTCCATGGAAGGAGACTAATTAAGAGGACATTTTACTAATCTCTCTTTCTGGAAAGAGAAAGATGCCAGAAGCTTGAAGCAAGAAACTAAAATAAGGATGAATGTAAGCAGATATGTGATGGATGTAGAAGAGACGGATCCCTAGGATTCAGAGATTAATGAAATAATAGAAATTGGGTGGTAAAGAGAGGGAGGATGATTTCCAGGGTTGGCAACTTGCTGAAAAGTTAATGAACATGAAACATAAGAAAAGAAGGAGGTTTGTTCCTTAATTTGTTTTTCAAGGTGTGTATTACTGTGTTAGGCTAGAGATATGTTGAATATGATATGCCAAAAAGACATGTCCAGAATGCAGATGAATATATGGGCCTAGCATTCATGAAAGCAATATCAGATACGAAAATGGGTTTAGGAAACAAGAGAGTGAAGGAAGCTGCAGAGAGGAGATGGAATAAAGAACAGGAGTCCACAAAGATAAAAAGAAGAAACACCCAGAAGAACAGAATTTTTAAAAAGGAGAGCTATGTGCTATGAAAATAACAGTAGAAAGTAATACAGTAAAAGGTACAGTCAGCAAAGGATATTTTTTAAATGACTATCTGTTGATTTGCAATGAGTAGGTTTTCTGTAATCCTGGTGAGAGTAGCTTCCATAAAGTTCTTCATGTGGAAGGCAGAGAACAGTAAGTTGAAAAGTAAGTGAGAGGTGAAAAAGCAAGAAAATGGGCGTGAGCAACTTCTTTAAAAAGTCTGCCAATGTCCAGGAAGAGAGATAGAAAAGGTAGAGGTAGAAGAGACTGTCAGACCCAAAGAGGGCTTTAGATTTTGTTTTAAATATAATACACACTTTAATATATTTAAATAATGGTTACAAGGAACCAGTATATAGTCAACATTTAGGAGAGAAAAGAGGAACTAGATAAAGATGTCTGATCAATCATGATAGGTTGGGATCCAAAATCTAGGAGAAAGCTTAGCTTTAGGCAGAAGGGGGAGCATTGCTCTATGGCAAGAGGAGACAAGAAAAACAGAGTTGATGCAGGAAATGCAGGAGATGGCTGGCTTCTCTATCCCTTGTAAATTATTATGCTCATGTTGGAAGTTCAGACGAGGAAGGAGAAGGTTTAAAAAAGTAAGAAAAGTTTGAAATTGCTGTTGTGGGAATAAGAAAGGAAGACAAGAGGGAATCTTAGAAAATGCCTCTTGGCACTGCAACCCCATTGAGGAGAGACCATGAACTTTATAAGGCAAATTTAAATGTTGTAAAATTTTTATTCCAGTAGTACTTATCAGCATAAATATAGACAAGAGGAACACACCCAGCTACGTTTATCTAGGGTTGTGATTTTTATAGGTAGGTGTGACACAAGGTAAGTGGGGCAAGAATGCTGAAGATGATGACAATAAGGATAGAGCTTAAGACTCCAAGCAAAGTACCAGGAAATTTGGATGCAACTCAAAACAAAACTAAGGTCAAGCTGACTCCAAGGCCCAGATAGTAAACATATGCCCCAATGAAAGTAGTGAGGGGAAAGATCCTTTTCTTGTAAAATTTTCTCTTTATAAAATGTACAAACAATTTGAGAACACAAAGAATTAGAATGACTAAAATGCATAGGTCAAAATTGAGGACATTATTAATTCCAAATGGGATATTACAAAACATAATATTTGACAGCTGTGTAAAAGCTAAAAGAATCCAAAGAAGGTTCATAAATTTTATCTCAATAATCAAAACAATTGTATGAAGTAGATATTTTATCATTTCTATTTCATGGGTTCCAAGAAACTAAGGGATTTATACAGCTTACTAACCAGTGAATTTTGCCTTTTCACTTGTGTTTGTGAAAGCCCTTGGCAAACTCAAAATTATTACAGATATGTTACTAGCAAATTTATGCTCCATATATGATGTTCATACAGTTCAAAAGTAGAGTAACTCTTCACACTTTCTTTATTATATAAATTTTAAGACTATCAGGAAAACACATTCAGTATTAGAACCATTTTTTTTTTAATGCTGGGAGAGAAAATCTGCTTACTTCACATAAATCAGACAGGGCTGACACTGGAAAATACTCCAACATCTCTCTCTCATGTGAAGCTTTGGCTACTCTTCATTCTCTTTCTGTGTAGAGGTCACATTTAAGATTCTTACAGATTGTTTTCATTCTGAAAGCATCTGACAAGAGATTTACTCTTTCCCCTCTGACTCAAGACACTTCCATTGTCTTTTTACTAGGCAAATAGAAAGATAAAGAAGTAAACAGAGAAAAATGAATATATAAACCCAGGTCCATGAAAGAAATACAACATAAAATATAAACCAGAAAAGAAGTAGCTAGAAGGAAAACCAAGAGAGCTGCCCAAGTGACCATGTTACTCCTTCTACCTCATCCTTTGGCATATTTCATTATTTCTTTTCTTTTCTCCCTACTCCTTTCCTCTTAGAGGAACATTTCTGGCTTCACTAAACAAATAGGTCCAGGCAGATTATTACAACCCTCTATACCAGAGATTTTCAACTGGTGTGCCTCAAGAATTCTTAAAACATGCAATACTTGACTATTTAGTCAGGGGCACTGATCTCTTTCCCCTTAAATATTAAAATAAAAAAATGACATCAGCCAACACAACAATAGCTATCTGGCATGAATGAATCAAAATTATAACTTTTTTATCAGATTGGCAAAAAAAGATATTTTTTGGTATTCCACAGAATTTAAGTAATTAGTTTATGTGTACCATGAGATGAAAAAGGTTGAGCAGCACTCCTCTATACCATTACTTAAGCTGAGACACTTTGAACATATATTTTCTTCATGCCACTTAAATATTTCAAATAAGTATTAAAATGATGCCTCATTTTTATTGATTAAATTTATAGGACAAATATGATGTAAAAGAATCCCAATATTAGTATGTTGTTTTGAAACAAAAATTTGCACTAATAGAGCACCTAAAAATATTTTGTGATAAGTAATTAATTTCTTGAGTTTAGCACTCAAATGAGAAACACAAATTGTGCCAAATGAGAACATAAAGAACCTGACAAATAATAAACAGAGAGAAACCTAGTATCCTGCCGACTCCTGGATTGCAGCTACATAATTGGACAGGGTTGGAGGTTGGAGTCTTGATTTAAATAAGAAAGGCTATTGGTCCCTATAAATTCTAAGGCAGTACCTATCAGTAGTTGATTAAAAAGAACAAGAAAATCATTATCCACCAACCCAAATGTCCAGAAATTTTTCAGGGAGAAAGGGGTTAGGAAAAGGGTATTGATGTGACATACCTTTTTTCTTTTGCATTATGCAAACAAAAGTTTTGAAACTTGCATTCATCTAAGCCACTTGAGGATCATTTAATAAATAATTATATATTGTACCAGGCTTAGTACTAGATGAATAAAACGAAATTTTTGCACTCAAAGAACTGTTTTGGTGGAACATAAGTTATTGGTGTACTCATGAGATAAGTGCTCATCGAAGAATAGAACAGGGCAAAGAAAATAATAGCACTGCCTTCAAAAAGGAGATAATCTTTGAACTGAGTCTTAATGATGGGTATTCACTCAGAAATAAGAGGACAAAGAAGGTCATTCACACCATGGAAAATGGATAGAGTGCAGAAAAAATTTTTAGTAGAGATTTTCAGAATTCTGGCAATTTTATTGGACCAGATTACAAGCTGCTAAAAGGAAGATGATACTAGGAAGGGAAGGAAGTGTCCAGTATGAAAGGTCTGTGAGATGACAAGGAGATTGGACTCCAACCTACAGGTAATGGATATGTCTTTAGATTGACTTTTAAGATCCTCTAGTTACCTATAGAAGATTGAAGGTTAACAAGGATGAATGTAGAAAAATAGGAAGTTTAAGAAGACAACTAATGATGGAGACCCAAAAGAAAGATGGAAAAGTGTGTTTGAAATGTATAGACAAATATGATATATATATATATACTTAAAGATTTCGTTTATTTATTTTTAGAGAGTAGAAGGGAGAGAGGGAGAGAGAGAGAGAGAAACATCAATGGTGGTTGCCTCTTGCACACCCCTACTGGGGACCTGGCCTGCAACCCAGGCCTGTGTTCTAAACTGGGAATTGAACCACTGATTATTTGATTCACAGGCCAGCACTAGATCCATCAAGCCACACCAGCCAGGGCTAAATATGATATATATTAATGGGGCAGAGTTATTGGGCTTCATTATTGATTGATTTGGGGATGGGGGCAAGGTTAAGGAATCTGTAATGGCTCCAAGGTTTTGGCCCTGGGCTGCTTGTTAGAGAACGATGTTAATCACTGAGAAGGGGGGATAAAAACAACAAATGTGTTTGGGAAGAAGGTGGAAGTTATGTAGGTTAGAGATTAGAATATGATGAGCTTGGGTTTCTAATGGGATCAATGTACAAAATTCCAATAAGCATTCAAATGTAAGTTGGAAATAAGAAGAGGAATTCAGGACAGAGATACATATGAGAGAGTTATATACAAGAGGATGATTGCTAAACCTAAGGTTGTTTTTGAAACCCAGCAAGAGGGTAAATAGGAGGTTAAAACATAGGTCTATTTTTTTTCCTGGACTATTTTTTTAAATCAACTTTGATCAAAGGCTGAAATCTTTGAGGAAAAAGAAAGTGGTTAAGTTGATTAAAAAGTAATCCAGGAAAAAAAATAGAAAGACCTATGTTTTAGGGAAGGGAGAGATTTGGTTCTCTATTGAATGATTTCCATCTTACTATGGTAAGATGGATGCAGATGTTTATAGATACAGTGAAGGGAGGTAAAATGTTTTGTTTCATGTAAGGTGTACATTTTTTCCTGAAAGTTATGAAACATGAATTGAATGATTATGCTGTAAACACTGTAAAGTTTTGAAATAGTTACTATAAGAAGAGACAGTAAGCTTATTAATGAGTAGAATAACCTCCATGGAAATGAAAACACAGTTCATGTTGAAGAAAATTCATTTGTGAATACTACATTATGCATGCTTATATGACTTGCTTTGTGAGGGAAGAAGCTTATTGTTGCTTTCATGCAGAGAATGGTAGTAAAAAACATAGTCATGTAATTAGGTGCTTTGTAAATAAACCATTGAACTTTTATATTGATTCATAGAGTCTAAGCTGGTTTGCAAAAGACAAGTAAAGCCATAACAGTAAAAATAAAGGAAGGGGTCAAGGTACTTGAAGTCTTGCTGTGACCACAGAGCAATTGTTAAGGAAGGAATGCGATTATATTCTAGGTTAAAACAATGTGTCTAGAAGTGTATTAGCTATGTTTAAAAGTACAATAGTAAAACTCTTTTAGGGTTCAAAAGATCTGTGAATCTTTAGGTAGCTTCCATTCTTCTTTCCATTCCAGTTTCTCCTTTTCCCTAGATAAATGTATTATTCATGTGGACAACCACCCATAACCTATCTTCAAGGTTTTTGGCTTCTCCATCTTCTAGCAGGGGTGTCCAACCTTTTGGCATTGCTGTGCTACACTAGAAGAAGAAGAGTTGTCTTGGGCCACATGCTAAATGTATTGTGACATGTAATCACACAAAAAATGTCATAATGTTTTAAGCAAATTTACGGCTTTGTGTTGGGCTGCATTCACAGCCATCCTGTGTGCCACAGGTCGGATACCCCTCTTACAGCATTCATTTCTTTCAATAACCTTAATCTCACATAAGAAATTAAGATTTGTGACTGAAATATAAATAAAAGTTATTGAAGATGACTCTCTTGGAATGCTGACATTTGGAAAATTCTCTCTCAGATTCCAGCTGTCATGCTCTGAGAATATGAAGTCAGATGAAGAGCTCAGGTGCACATGCACCAGACGACAGCGGGCATCAATAGCTAGTCATGGAAGTGAGCCATTTTGAATGTCAAGCTCAGTCAAAACTTCTGATGATTGCAGGGCCAGCTGACATGTGATTGCAATGCATAAGAAACTCTAAGCAAGCACCACCCATCTCATCCCAGTCAACCCACACAGCCATGAGAGAAAATAAGCTGAAATTTTAAGCCAGTAAATTTGGTGATGGTTCATTATGTGGCAATACATAACTGTAACAGTCTATTTCATATTCAGTTCCTCTTTCTGAATAAAGCTTTAATAATTACTAATATCAAGGTTCTATTATAATGAATGGTTTTGTACTTCCTATGTAATTCTTTATAGGAAGATTTAAACTTCAAACAATATTTTTATAAATTAGATATCACAACTCTTATTTCTTAAAATGCATGTAAAACAAGCCAGCAGAACAATGTGAGGAAAATTGTTGGGTATTCAGAACAAGTGCTAAAAATAAATCTTTAAAATTTAGCATATAATTGGATTACAATAAATGAGGAGAGATCTTTCAGTATTTGCCTGGCATGACATATTGTCCCTTTGGAGTGGAGTATTTAATTAATGTGGCTCTCACTGAATTATTACACCAAACTTAAGAGGTAACTGCACTACAAAGGAATGTTCACATTTAAATTTACCTGTCAGCACCAGAATCACAAGGGTTTTGAGGAAGTTAGATTTCTAGGAGAATATTAAGTCTCTTTCAATTCAATTTTTTCTCATTCATATTAAAAATCTCAACTACTCACCAGAAAATAAAAAATTGATTATAACAAGTATATTTTCATTATCAGGAAACAATTATTAATAAAAGCATTTACTTCACTTAAAGGAAAAAACAGACTAAAATGTAATGTACTATTGTTAGGTTGGTCTGTAAAGGTTATAGTTCTACACATATTAAGAAAACTTTGAATTAATAGTGATATCAATTGAAAGATATTGACAGCTCATTAGTGACTAAAGACTTGGTAGAAAACTCAAAAATGACATAAATAAGACCAAATATCTCAGAATCTTTCTGAAAGAATATCTCTGAGAACTAGAATTCATAGGCTTACTCACCTTGCTACATCAAATGTGTCCTCTGTGTAGTGCCCTTGTCTGTTGACATTTTAAAGGTGATATAGAGCAAATGAGGTTAATAAGTATTTTCCTACTTTCTCAATCAAAAAGAGATACATTTTATCATTTCTGTTTATATATCAATGAACTGAATACTTAACAGATTTTTTCTTACTTTATTGACAGCCTTCTCATTTATAGCTATTTCCTGTAATGACTATTGCACATTTGTAAATAGCTCAAGTGAAAGCACACAAAATTACTCACAAAATGTCAATTGCAGAAATAAAGTTATTGACCCAAATGATGTGCAGCCAGAATAACACGTCAAAAACATACAAATCACTCAAAGGAATAAAAAGTGTTGATGTGGTAGACCAATTTTACTCTTCATTTCATTGAAAAATTGTTTAACGATTTTTTTCATTTCTTTCTCAAACTTTTTACCTTATATCACTGATCAATTCCTCTTGTATCAAAGGGAAAATGATAGGTCATTTTGAGCTAACTCATCATTATATAAAAACATTAGGACATTATTAAGTTATGTGTAGCAGATAGACTAACACCTCATGCTCACAGGCACACACACACACTAGTACTAGAGGCTGGATTTAATTTAATATCTTTAAAAGTTGTCTTCTGTTATGTCATTAGTTAATAAGCAATTTTTATGGTAGTTTGTAAAGGAAAATATTGGTTTAATATGTTCTCTTGCTCAATTCTTATTCAAATACTATAAAATATTATGTATGTAATTCAAACAAGCCATTTATATTTCTTCAGTCTCTCCACATATTGGCACGAAGACACAATTGTTTATATGCTTTATCTAGTGGCAGATTATTATGGCTATGCCACATCTGCCTGAATTTCAGATAACTCTTGTCTAATCAAAAACTTCACAGTGACAATGAAGCTGGGAGACTTGGCCTTAAATCTAAAAAAAACATGTAGGCACACCTCACCCTTACATAAAGAACTCTTCCTAAAAGCACAGAAAAACTAGTATCTTTAAGACATAAGCCACTGGAAAAAAAAATTCTATATAAGATATTGTGTAAAAAAATTAAATGTACAAAATAATACACTAACAGATAATGAAGAAATAACAGATAAATATACTCATGGATGAAAATATAACCTTTCAGTACAAAACAAGTAAACAATTTAAAAGTACACGTTAAGAAGTGTCAACATAAAATCAGAAATAGAAGGACAGAAATAATATGACTAAAAAACAAGAAGATTTCTCAAAGGATATCTACATAAAACCTACAGCTAACATCATTCTTAATGGTGATAAACTCAAAGCTTTTCATTGAGGTCAGGTATAAAGCAAGGATATCCCCTCTGACCACTCCTTTCAACATCAAACTGGAAATTCTAGATAAACTAGTAAGACAAGAAAAGAAAATGAAAGACATACAGATTGGGAAGAAATAGATAAATCTGTTTTTGTTTCCTGATGACATATTTTTCTACATAGAAAATCCAAACAAATCCATTACAAAGACGTCCCAAAACTAATAAGAAATTATAACAAGGTTGTAGGATACAAGATTAATATACAACAGCCAACAGTTTTATATATACCACCAATGAACAAAATGAATTTAAAATTAAAAACACAATACCACTTACATTATGTCTCCCCAAATGAAATACTTAGGTATAAATCCAACAAAATACATATAAGATCTACATGAGGGATCCTACAAAATTCTAACAATTTAAATCAAACAACTACATAAGTGGAGAGATAATCCATGTCATGGAGAGGAACAATCAATATTGTCAAGATGTCAGTTCTTCCTAATTTGATCTGTAGATTTAATGCAATTTCAATAAAATCCCAGCAAGTTATTTTGTGGATGCTGACAAACTGATTATAAAGTTTGTATGGAGAGGCGAAAGAGTCAGAATTGCAGACACAATATTGAGAGAGAAGAGCAAGGTTGGAGAATTGACACTACCTGACTTTCAGTTTTACTCTGAAGCCCCAGCAATCAAGGCCATATGATATTGGCAAAAGAAAAGACAAATGGACCAATGGAACAGAGTAATCCAGAAAAAGGCACACTTCAGTATAGTCAGTTGGTCTTTGACAAAAGAATGAAGGCAATACAACAAAACACAGATAGTCTTTCCATCTTTGGTGCTGGAACAACTGGACATCCACGTGCAAAAAATAAAATTAATTTAGATACATACCTTGCATGCTTAACAG
>PVKM010005741.1:16633-46869 GCA_004027735.1 Carollia perspicillata | reverse complement strand
CATAGACGGTGGGGAGAAAATAGACAGGGAGAGGGCAAGAGTAGTGTGGGAAATGTAGAAGTTAAAGAACTTATGATACATGGACAAGAACTAAAGAGGGGGAGTGTGGGTGGGAGGGGGTGTGCAGGGTGGAGGGGAATGAAGAGGGCAATGGGAGAACTGTAATGGCATAATCAATAAAAAAGTTAAAAAAAAGATAAAAAGGAAAAAAAAAAAGAATTGGCATGCTTTTGCTGTGGCTTCCGTGTTGTCCCCAAGACACGACAGATCTTAAGGTCTCTTGCTTCCCCAACACTAAATGCCTCACTTTGCTACCTCTGTTCTATTACAATTGCCCGCTAATTGAATCTTGATCTGCAATTCTATTCTCATTAGATAATTTTTCATTCTTGTTTACTGTATACTGTCATCCCAGTTTTTCCTCCTCTGCCCTCCTCCATCTAGCCTAACCCCCACTTAACAAAACATTATTTTTTATCCCATCACTACCTGATTCAAAATCATTCTGTTTAAAAAAAAACACTTTGTTATAGGTACTGTGGCAAAGAATATAGAAGAATATTGTCACAGTTCTACAAGGTCTGCAGGAATGTCGACTTTTCCCTGAGACAGCAATGACCGTTGTTCAATGTCATAGCACTTAGTCTCCTGAGCTACTCTGACTGGTCATAATGTCCTGACTTCACCCAGTGTCTGAGCCCCCGGTCCCACTGAACCTGCACACAAGCCCTTTGCTCAAGGCCACGCGGCCTCTCTCCGAGAACAATGACTGTAAATGTTGCAGAGCCTCTCCTTACAACCGTTCTTTCATCATTTCATTCTCCATCCTAAGGAATACTGTTTTTGTTTTTGCCTTTCTGGATTCTACCCATTTTTTAAGGACTGGGTTTTTTCCTCCCCTCAACCATAACTACATCAGCCTATGGTAATCTCTTTCTTCTTCAATGTTTTTAGCATTCTTCATTCACTGGCTTCTTTCTTAACAATTGGCCATCAGAGATTTAACTGAAACCCCCATTTGTAGAATGACTAGCTCCTGAATCTGTTACCCTAGCCATCTGTGTATTGAGTAGGGGATTCAGATATATGTAAATTTAAATTGAATCAAGATTTTACCGACCATTTACTACCTACTTTGAATAAGTTATTGAAATCTGTGAGCCTCATTTTCTCATTTATAAAATCAGGATGATAAAACTTACCTTTTAATGAAGGTGTAATGAGGACTAATGAGATGGCATATATACAGGCTCTGCCAATTGCCATGCATTCTATAAATGCCCTTGTTGTACATCTGGTCCTGTCCAAAGCATTTTTGGCAACATTTGTTCTATGCCAAGCGGTCCTTGATATTCAGTACTGATTGAAATGTGCATGCTTAGAAAATGTCTCTGGGTTCAAATAACCCATTAAATTTTTTTCTACTTTTACTTTATATAATTAATACATTAAAAACAGTATCATGTTTAATTGGTTCAATAATTCCATTGTGCCTGTATTGCAATAATAATTCTCCTTGCCTTGGTAGCCTAGGTGGTAATGGTACATGGGTCTAGGTCAGCAGTTTTCAACAAGTGTGCCATGAGGTTTTTTTAAATTTTACTTGTTGTTCAAGTACAGTTTTCTGCCTTTTACTCCCATCCCAGCCCACCCGCAGCTCTCCCCACCTTCCTCCGGCTTCCACCCCGCCCCTTGTTTTTGTCCATGTGTCCTTTATACCTGTTCCTGCAAACTCTTCCCCTCTTCCCCTCGAATTCCCTCCCCCTCCCCTCTGGTCACTAATCAACAAAACAAACAAACAAGCAAAATATAAACAAAAACACTGAAATAGAGAACAGGCTGACATGATATTTTTAAAATATATAATACCTATTTAGTCAAGAGCTTTTCCCTTAGATTCTCAAATAAAAAAATGACAACAACCAACACAACAATAGTTGTCTGCCGTGAATGAATTTTAAAAGTACCTATTTTATTGTCAGACTGGCAAAAAGTATATTATTTGGTGTGCCAGAGAATTTTAGTGGCCATAATTAGTTTGCGTGCCATGAGATGAAAAAGGTTGAAAATCACTGGGTTAGGCATATGGTTTGGCTTGGACCAAATGTCTCCACAGATATTTTGAACAGGACCACATAGTGATTAATCATAAGTATGTACAAGTATAGTCAGTTTCAGTTCCTACCACGCTTGATTATTTTGCTTAGAGTTACCAGTACAGGAAGGTCAGCTTAGTTGTCTTTCATTCACTTTCTATTACCATCACTCCCAAAGTGAGGGTACTTTTTGCTTTCTCCCAATAAATTTACCATTGGGTATAACTTTATACCATAGATTATTTCAATATAAACCAAAATTCTGAATTCCTATGAAAAAATAAAATATTGCTTGAAAGATTACAAAAAGTTAATTTCCCAAATAATGTAAATTATTTTGCATTTCTCAGACTTGTTCTTATCTTGGTTACTTTCTTCACTAATATCCAGGTTAACATGGATGAGCTTTATGCTGAGGTCATTGAAATAGTCACTGTAGCTTCTGTCTAGGGTATTTATTGATATGGCTCAGGTTGTATTAATCTTATGCTTCTATTCATTCTAACTTAAATCTTGGACTACTGCGTAAGTGATCATTATTTGTGTAAGATTGGTATGGTGAGGCACTCATACTGATGTGAATTTTATACATGCAAGGGAAAAAAGAGAACACATCATGCCCATATCCTAAACAGCATTTTTCTCTTTTTCTCCTATTTAATTTATATCTTTGATCTCCTTTGTTTCCATATAGCAGGATTGTAGTATTCTGTCATAGTGATTGATCCTTATTACTTTGTTGGATTTTAAGTCACCTGAATTTCTGAATTTTTTAATCTTACAATAGTAATATATACTAAGCTTGTATTTCTTATAGCTTAAACAAAACTGGAAAACCAGTTTTTTTCCAGAGCATAGTCATAAGAATTTTATTGAGACATAGAAGGTACCTGCCCGCCTTAGAAATTATTAAAGATTTTTTTTTTGTGGTCTTTTTTTTCATATTTTTTTTATTTTTTTAATTGTTTTTCAGTACAGTTTTCTGTCTTTTATGTTCAGTATTGTTTCAGAGTAAAGAATAGTTTATTATGTTCTAATTCCTTCAGAAATCGATTAGCAATAAGATATTGTTTGGATGCTGAAATGAAATGTGAATTTTATTTGGGCAGGGAAAAAAACAACAGGTTAATTTAGGAAAGGGAATTTTATATGTCTAACTCAAACATCATGTGGTATTCAAACTTTGAAAAATTAAAAAAGGAAATCCATGGAAAAAAGTTAAAAGTAACTAAATCCAATATATCCAACTATATTACAGGATGCCAAGTTCGCAATACTTTCACTTTTTGTCATTTTTATATACCTATTTAAAAATTTTATATTCAGCAACATTACATATTGTCTCTCATACCTAGAATTTATCAAAATCTGAAACTAGGCTAAATTATTTTTAGTGCTCAAGAAAATCAGATCAGTTCTAGAAATTTTATGTTTGTGAGGCACAGAGAGTTACATCTCTAAATAAAAACAGAGCATATTGTCTAAGGCAAAATTTGGCAGTACTAGGAAAAAGTAAAATGGTCATCTAGAGTTATTTCAAAGTATCAGAAGAGTAGTTGTCACTGAAAACAGAATTATGGCAGGTTAATGCCAGGAGAGATCTTGAAGATTCTCTGATCTTTTTAACATTGCGTATCATGAAGTTAAAAGTAAAGCAATTGCATCAAAAGACCCTTACAAAGTAGAACAGCAAAGGACCAGATGGAGAGGGAATCGGGAATTTAAACAGAGGGAGGAGGATTGGAAATAGAAAAATATGGGGAAGACACAAGCTAAAATATGCCAGTTACAGGTCTGAAGGAAACTACCGATAATACTATCTATACCATTTTCTTCTTCCCAGAAAATAAGAAAAGTGGTGACTTGCTTCCTCCAGGGAAATGACCCCTGGGCCAGGATAGCATCCGAAAGCTGTACCTGAGCATCTAGTGCCTTACCGACAACAAAGTCACACCGCGTCTAGCTGAAGAGTTGTGACATTACCTTTTGGAGAAGATACAAAAACAAAAACCAAGCAACCAACTTTCCTCGTACTAGTTCCTTAATTCAGAATAGTTTCATGGCACGATTGGAAATCTCATCTAAAGGAGGCAGCCTGTCTCTAAATGCCTGCCTGAAAACAGACCCTCTTCTGTTTACAGAAAGCAGAAGTGCCCAGCGCTTGAGAGGCAGTGGGGAAGGAAGTGAGCAGGGCGAGAAAAACGAGGTGCAGAAAAATAGTCCAGAACCCCTGAAATAAATTACTCTTCTGCATAGTTTTGACATTGTTTATCTTGAACCATATGCAGACAAATGGAGGTTTATGCAGAGAGATTTTCTCATGAGTAGTAATGAGGGCACAGCTCTTTCCATAAACATTCCTTTGAATAGAATGAAATCCACCAATTGATGGAAAAATTGTTCGTTTTGATTTTGATTGGCCTTTCGTATGTCACTTTTTCATAAAGTAACTTTGTTCTTAGAAGATACGCGGACAGAGATATGGTGGCATTCAGAACACTTTTAAGGAAAACTCTGGGCTTACGAGAGCCAAGTAGTCTTAATGTATTAGCACCAATCAAGGCTTAACTTGCTGCTAAGAATCAGAAGCGTGTAACCAGAAGCAATGCTTAAGAGGGATGAAATTACCAAAGTTTTCAGCAGTGTCTCAACTTCTGGGTAGACAGAAGGTAATCTGCTTTTCAGTTCTTATAGGGCAAGATTTGCTTGAGTGCTTTCTGGCATGCTGGGGCCTCCCCTTTGTGGATAGTGTGCGTGATTTAAAAGAAGCTGTGTCAGCACTGATTTATACATTGACAGCTCAGGATATTAAGATATGGCAAACATACAGCTCACCCTTTTACAGATTAACCTGGAGACTGCATTAGGCAAATTTGATAGCATTAAAAGATTTTGCCAATTTGTCTGGAAACAATTTCTCTTTTGTAGTGTGTCAAGGGTAACACTTCATGCCATTGTACTAATTTAAATGGCTTTGATAAATTGTTCAAGAGGTTAGAGAATAGTAGTGTAGATATATATTTAGCACTTTAAAATAAAAGGTTATTAACTTAATTGTTAAATGAATTTAATCTGTAGAAATCAAAAGTGCTCAAGAATGTTAAGTGTTTTCTTGGAACTGCAGCAGCCGTATTATATCATGAGGCTTTAAAATCTTCTTAGAAAATAAAATTGTACGTCTGCATAACTTCCCAAGAAGTAGAAATGCTTTAGGCTGTTACAGTAGCGTGGATGGTAGCTATTATTTGGGAAAGACCTTTGTTTATGAAAGCAATAAAATCGCATCATCTCTGAGGTTTATCCTTTTTCACATTACATGTCCCAGATGGAAACATTTGCATGGCATCAGGGGAGTCTCTTGTATGACTGTGTGCCCTAGAGACCTTCCTCAGAATGAGATGTATTATTTCATGAGATATTTGCTAGGTACAGTAATTTCTAATGTAAGGAATTCAAAGAGGCCCCTCTGGAGTAAATCATTGCACCCTTTCTCTGTAGTTTTATGAGAGAAACAGCTATTTTACGGGGCTGTTTAAACAGTTGGCTTAAGAATAGGCCTCAGATATGAATTAGTGTTTTTGGTGAGTTCCAAGCTGGAAACAAGGACAAGGTTCAGTTGTGCTATGATCTCAGTCTTATCCCTGTACATCTTCGTGTAGCGCTGACAACTCGTCCGATTATTTTATCAAATATTCTGCTTCTGCCTCAAGTGAAGCATTAAAATACTTTTTCTTTACTGGCATAATAATATCACAAAGCACCAAGCTACTAGGTTTAAACACTGCTTGTAGGACTGATCGGATTTAGTATTTAGCAGTTCATTTTAACCAAGCAAATTCCTTACTGTAAATAAGGAAGTTGTAATTCCAAAAACAAGCAGCAAGAAAAAGCAGACTTAACCAAGTTCAGAGCAGCCTTTTTTTAAAAAAAATAAAATATTTGAATTTTAACAAATGAGTACTTAAACTATAAAGAAGATTTATCCATTTGAATTTTGTGTTATTTAGAAAGAACTGATGCAGCCTCGAAACTTTTTACTGTAGATGTAGGTATTATTTTAATGATGATGCTACAGTATATGCTTTGTAATTGTTTTGGGCTGAAATGAGCATCTTTCAGAAAAGTGAAAATTTTCATTAATTGCCTAATACTTTAAAGCCTTATTTCCTGGAGAGTGGTATATAATTCGGGAAGTTCCTTAAGTGAAAAGTGTGCCATTTTTACAGTGCAGAGAATTCTCGAATAATGGTAAACAGTGCAAATTATGGGAATAGTGAAGCTTCCAATGGAACAACTGCCAGCTTCCTGAAGTGGTGTTCCTGGTTGGGACTAGCAGGGAGGTACATGGGACCTCATTTCTCTTCCTTGATTTGGAGTTCTCGAAGGCAAACTGCCTTTAAAAGAAGAAAACCTAAAAGTAGTCTTGCTCTTCCTTGCCAAGGATAGCGAAATTAACATGCAGCTGGGCTTCTCTGATAAATGGATTCTGTTAGGTCACTGAGGGGGTGCATGTGACATTAAGTGATTTACAGTCCTTTACCTTAATGAAATTGTTTCAGCAAGATGACGCTGAAAGCTCTTAATGGATAGCTTTTCTTGATGTAATGAAATTGCATTCCTATGGCATTTAATATAAGGTGCAGTTATTATTTACAGGAGCTTTCCAAGGGCTGCTATTTGCACAGACAGTTCAGAACAAAAAGAGATTTCAGTGGCGGCACCCAGGCCGGAATGGCTGGTGACATTCTCCAGCAGATGAGTGTATTTGTGAGAGCATTTCAGTTAGGGCAGCCAGGGCTTCACAGACCCTTCAGGAGACTTGCTTCCCCGTAACCCTGCAAGGCTTCGTTCAGCCTTTTACATCTGTTCGTCTCATCTGGTTCGCAGGCAGCTGGATTACAACCACATCAGCTGTATAGAAGATGGGGCATTCAGGGCTCTCCGGGACCTGGAAGTGCTGTAAGTATCTCTTAATTCTCTTACTCCTCACCGGAGCTTTGTGCCTGGGGAGTGCTCGTGTGGGAGCTTTTCTGCTAGCTTAGGACCTAGCATCAGTATGGTCTCCTGAAGAGATGCCTTAACTCATGGTGAAAACAAGGAAGAGTCCAAATGTGTGTGCAAAACCTCATGTATCGCATCTGTAGGTTTAGCTAACACTGTCTATTTAAGAAGGGCACTCAAATGTTTACATATAATGTCCTTGAAGTGTTTCTTCTTATAATAAAATAGTCTCATTCACAGAATTTGTGAGAATTCCTAGAATTGCTAAACATTGGGGTAACATGAGTTGTACGGGAAAAATCACAGCAACAAAAAATGAACCTCTGAGTAGCTGATATGTTGATACAGTTTGCAGTTGCTATGGACTAGAAGGACTTTTTCTCATCTTAAAACATCATTTTTAACCAGGGAACTTAACATGGATTTTGTAAGGCCATTTTGAAGTCGATGGTCTAATTTTAATGAGCCGCCCATCAGGCCCATGGAAAGTCCTCACTACTGACTTAGTAAAGCACGACACAGTGGTTCGGATTGTAACTGGCATCGTCTCCCTTTCCTTCCTGGGCAGACGTGACTGACAAAATGGGTTAGAGACAACTGAGTAACCTCTACAGATCTTTGACTTGGTAACATAATTTAAATTAAATTATTAATTGTGATACAAATAGTTTTAATGAAAACTAGTACTAAAAGCCACTGGTACTAAAAGCCAGTGAAGCCATCTGTACGTTGCTGGATTTTTTTCCCAGCAGTCAGAGAGTAACATTTCCAGCTTTTTAAATATGCGTACACATTGCTCCCCCTTATAATATGTTTATTATAATATATTATATACTATATTTCTGTGCTCTAATTCAGCCTTGACTCTGTCTGTTCAGAAAATGGAAACTGAATTAAATGTGGAAAATGTTTTGAATGTTGAGTCCAGGTGGTAAAAGTTATCGGGAATCATGAAATCCTCCAGAAAAAAAAAAAAGATTCCATTTGCTTTATAAATTCAGTTTGAGGAACAAGATGCAATTCTGAAAAAAAAATTAATGTTTCAGGCAGAATGATGTATTTTTGCAGTATTTTCTATATCATTTTTATTTTGTGACTAAATGAATAGACTCTCTAGCTGTGTCATGTGATGTTACTATTTTTAAAGGCTTATGTAAAAATGAGTTTAGTGCGATAAACTCTGTCTTAAGGATACATGCTATTCTCTAACCACATGAGAAGTCCCCCTTGGGTCTGTTGACGACAGTCTAACTTTTCATATAGAAAAAACATTCGAAGTGCTTATCATACACATTTTAAGGCCAGTTTTAAAATTGTGTTCCAGAGCCAGTTTTAACATATGAAGCTCACTGATGCTAATTCAGTCAGATTAATTAGGATACAACTATGATTTCAAGATACGAGTCTGATGTCAGAAACATAGCCCACGCCACTAAACTTTGTATGTGAAGAGACCACCACAGGTCTTATTTAATTCAATGGAGCTGATCAAGTCAAAAAAGTCGATGCTAAATCAGTGCTCCAAACTAGAAATACGAATGATACCAATCATTTTGTGGAAATTTTGCTGAGTGTTTTGGATAAATTAAAATTCCATAAAGTATACTGTTATTAAGAGTCTAAATAAATATTTGATATGAAATAGGTCATATTTAATATATTGAATATATGTTGAGTACTCTATAGAGAGAGAATATATGAATAAATTTATGTATATATTTACATATGTGGAGAAATGGAGAGAGTGTATTTGACAGGGAAAACCTGCCATGTACCAAGCACCGTTCAGGCATTAAAAACCTGTTACCCCAAAACACAATAACTATTTCTTTGCTTTGTTAGGAATAAATATCATTGCTTTCAGAAGCAGCAAATTCATGAAATCATATTCACCTCATTCATCTTGTATGTCGCATTAGCAAAATATCTAAAAAGTGGCTTTAGAAAGACCTACTGTCATAAACACACCAAAGAGTGATAAACAGTTTATGGTCCATGGAATTAAAGTCAGAATTGAAACTGTTGAAAACTTTTGAGGACCTAATATGTAGGTCTCAAAGAGTTACATAATGATCAGAGTTTGTCTACTAAAAATAAATGCGTAAGTAAAATTAGCACATGCTATCAGAAAATATGAATTTCTTTCAAAGTAATTTAAATATTTTATATAAATATTTTATAAAGTCAAGCACATGTTCTTTTAAAATATGTTAATTTTTAAATCCTTACAATTTATATAACCTTTAAAGAAACTAACTGATGAAAAAATTTAAGGAAAAATTGGATGAAGTACTGAAGACATTGGAATTTATTAAGCCCAAATATCTTGTTACATAAATCAGAAACTCACCTATTACAAACATTTGGTCAGGAGCTTTTTTATAGAGTTAACTTCTGAAGGGTTTTAAAGACAAAATTCTCTGTGTTGCTTATTTTACCAAACATAACTCTCTTAGATTATGTTGTTTCATTACGTGGAAATAATGAAGGAACATTAATTTGCATATTACCTTAAGTTTTAGATTCCCAGTGATTTAGGTTTTTTAAATTTTAATTCCAGGAACCATTTATGAATGTATGTATATGCTGAGGCCAAATAAAGATGGGGATAATGATCCAGGGCCATTGCTGAAAACTTGTTAGATCAGGAGACACATTAGGTAGAGCAAATAAAGTTCAAGGAGGTAAAGTTGAGATAGGCGAAAGCAAGCAGGCGGTTTTTCACTTGTATGTTTAGGGCCCTGTTGGGGAAATCTGGTTGGTAGGATTTAGAAAATTTCTTTTTTCTAAATATGAAGATACCCTGTCAAAAATGGCATTGGAAATTAAATCTACATCAGTGTTTTCTCTCTTTTTTTTGATGCTAGAATCAGAAATAAAATATATATCCCTTGAGTTATTAGTTTTAGATAGTTTATTTTTTCTTTTCTGTAGAATGCATGCAATTTAATTTAATTGAAACATGGTGATTCATATCCATTAAATGTCAGACCAGATCCTATGCCTGGCACTAAGGGAATAAAAAAATAAATAAGTCAAAATCTAAATCCAAGAGGGCCTACATAATTAGCAAGAGTAATATTTTACATTTGCATACCAAGATGTCCTTTGTATAAGAATACATTCTCATTACAAAGAGAAAAATCTTGCCATTGAACACAGAAATAAACTTTTTCATGACCTTGATGTGAACAGGTCATCATACTTAAGGAACACGTATTTATTAATTTTTAAGTAACAGTTTCATTGGTTCCATGCGTTGCTCCAGGTATCAGTATCAGTATTGCTTGGCCAGCATCAATAAAAAAGAAAAAAATCAGATTTACTATATTGAATAAATCTTGTTAAATTACTTTGTTCCTCCGTGAAAAATAAAACTGTCTCGGCTGTAAAACGTAAAAAAAGTACTCAGGTAACTTTGTTTTCTTCAGTTGCCTTAAGCAAACGAGCATTTGCAAGAAGACTTCAGATTGATAGCTACCAGCTTTGGCATTAAGTGAAATTCTCTTTTGTGTGGAATCTGAAGAAATTATGGTTCCAAATGAATGTGCATCTGCTGCATTGAATTACTTTAAATATATATTATCCTCAAAGTCGCATTTTAGTATGCTATGTCCTCTGAAGATTTTTGCTCTATAAAGTCAGCATAAATTTTTAGGGTGGGTAAAGGGGTCACAGGAAAGCAAATCCCTTTGAGAAGTGAAACCTTTTAGTGCAAACATCAGGATGTGTTTTAATGGCATTTGGAAAAAAAATCTCATTTCACTTGTGTGCACGGAAAATGCTACAGGCATTTGGACAACAGGAGCCGTCCAACTCAGAGCTTTATTAGGTCCTTCATAAAGTGGGCTTTTTTTTCCATGTGACTTCATTCAAATCACTTGGATTAGTTCTTGTATCATTCAGTACATTGCGAAACTGGAGAGTAAAGAGAGTCAGTGCACGTTCCAGATATGTAGCTCTAGTGCCCCACTTTACCAAGAAGTGTCAGTTAATCCCTTGACCCTGAACACCTCGCATCCCACCCTTAACAACTGCAGCCACCAGCTGGCCTATCTCGGCCTCCCCAAATGTCCATTGCTTAGCCCAGATGGACTTGGCCCACAGACTCTGAAATACTGGAGTTGGTTGCCAGTATTTAAAAATTAAAAATTAGGAGGATCGATCTTAAAATTTCCAACTCTAGCTTCTCTTGAGAAAATCGGAGTGTTTGGCAGCCTTCCATGATAGCAGCGCAGTAGTCCGTTGGCACTGAGTTTAACGCTACATCAAAGAAGAGCCAGTTTCGCAGGGTTCTCCCCGCTCCCAGCTGTCTGCTGCTCTTCTCCGTGTCTCTTCCCCACAGTATTTTGGTATAGCCAGCCTTCTCCTCTTATGTATGCTCCCTGCCTGGCCGCTATAGGCAAGAGAACTTGGAACTTCTAATTCAGACGCTTCTCCAACACCCGAGGTACCCACCTGAACTATCGATCCCATATTTTCTGCCTCCTTCAGCAATTTGCGCTGCTTAGTCAACAGCCTGCTGAATCTTCTATCTGCTAGAACCACGTTGCGTTTCCACACCACACTCACACACACTTGGGATAACGATCTTTGCATTTTCTTGTTGCAACCAGACGTCTCCGACAGGAGAAAAAAATTCTCTTCTTATTCTCATTAGCTCTAAATGTTTGTGACTTGAGTAATTCATCTCACCAGTTTGACTGTTTGCTATGTTCATGTAAGTTTTGTGCTGGATTTATTTTTTGTATTTCATGTTGCCATAAAAATAAGAGCCATCCAGGAAATATCAGATGAATGAATGATTAGAAGTAGCAGTAGAAATGGTAATAACACAACAATGCTTGTTAGGGGAAAAGTAGGAAAAGTTTGGATCAAGCAAGAATCATGCTTACTTTCAGCATATCCCCGCTGACCACCTCGGATTTATTCTAGCTTCACGAGACCAAGGTCAGCACCACATAGCTCTTAAAAAAGGGGCAGCATGTGAGGCTGCAAGTAAACACTTAGAATATGTTAAGCTTTTAATATACTGCTACAGAATGTCACTCCATGCCCACCCAAGGCAAGCACCAAATATAGATATTGCTTTTACTACTGAATTTCAACACTGGCTAAGGTATACAGTAAATAATAATTAGCAGGACTCTGTCTCAGGACGTAAGAGAAGTGATGCTGTGCTATTGCTATGAGATTTCAGTTGGAGCTTTCAAATGTGTTCATTTACTCATAGACACTAATTATACATGATACCCCTCCATGGACATGTGACTACTTACTGTTTCCACTGTGACTGTCTTATGCTCATTTATCATAAACAGGCATACATGCATGTTCATGGTGCATCATGCAACATGTAAATAGTAACGATGTTATGGCCAAGGCCATAAATTTGTAGTAAATATCTGATAAAACTGAATGCATAGTGATATATTCGAGTATAAAACTTATGTATCGTCTTGTTCTCTGAGCCATCTCTACCAGATAGTTGTTTTATATAAACATAATCACAAGATGCTTTCTTTATATTCACATATACAATGATTAATATATTCTGTATCTAATATTTTTAACTATCTTTTTTAATTCTACAGCACTCTCAACAATAACAACATTACCAGACTTTCTGTGGCAAGTTTCAACCATATGCCTAAACTTAGGACTTTGTAAGTAGCCACAATATATATTAAGTTCAATCTAATCAATTAAGCATTCCCCTTAAGTACTATTTTTAGTAAGCAAAGGACAGATAATTCATTATGGTGTAGACAAGGGAAACACAGATTTACTAATGTTCTAAATATGGTATTTGAGTAAATTATTCTGAAAACTTGAAAGCTGTCTTTTAAGTGTTATGCGTTCCGGGAAGTTTGGGGGAGGAAAGATTACTCCGAGCCATTGTGGAGGTCAGATTTCATTAAGAAATGGGAGGCCCCTTGATTGGCTGTCAGAAATGATAAATGGTAAATCTTTATGATTTTATTACTGTATGTCAAGCGGCTCTAATAAAGCTAAACTAGCTCTCCAGCATTCTTTGTAACATAAAATTACAGCATCACCTTCTAGTGTTTCTGTAATTAAGGTTGTGTCAGCATTTCTATTTAAAAATACCTTTTCAGGGTTGCAGATGGACATTAAAATATTTTAGGTGAATAAAATGACTCTCTAATAAAATATTTTTCATGGCTATATGTTTTTTCTCATGGAGAAAAATTAATGGTTAAAGCCCTGCGTGGGGATATTTATTTAAAGCATTTTCGGAGGTAAATCTCATTTGAACTCACTTTCAGAAGTAGCTTGACCTAAAAAACTGTGTTATATACAGTGTGTGAGAAATAGTGAGAAACGTAACCAGTGCATTGTACTTCTTGAAACAGTATGTTTTTAAGTAGGATGCATATATTTATTGGGTTTTCAAAATATTTTTATTTCGTAACAGCTGATAACTAGATATATTACATTATTTTCTCTTTTTAATAAAAAAATCTATTGAATTGCTGGATATTAAATAATTAGGCAATACAAATCTTAATGTCATTTTTTCTCACATGTAGCTCTGTATGCAATAATCCATCATTATTATTTTCTTGGAATATGATTTAGTAAAATAAAAGAATTCTAAAAGTATGCAGACATAACTAAATTTTGTTTTCTTGGGGGCTTTCAGATTGGATAATCTGACCAAATGAAGAGCTCAGTTCACTCAAGCTATGTTTGATGAAATTGGTTTCTCATTAAATACAGTTAATTTTTTAAAAAAATCGATCAAGCTTTCATTCTTTGCAAAATAAAGCCCCTAAGACTGTAAAATCATTTATCATCTGCATTTTTTATAGTGTGCCTTATTCTCTCGTAGAAATCCACCACCGTTTCTCTTACAGTTCAGGTTTTTACGTTTTTCTTTTCTGATATCGCTGGTGTGCATGTAACTGAATCACTGTCATGTGCTTCGCTCAGATGGGAATATTTAGAGAACAATGGTGTGGAATGTGCTTTGTGGCTCCCAGAGATTGCCCCTCTGTCTTCCTTGTATACTGAGCCGGAGGTCACTCAATTTTCTCCAAACTTAGCTTTTTGTTCTGTGTCTTACCACCTGGTTTTGATGCAAGACTGTTCTGTAGCTACAAGCTCAAGGAGAATGTAACCGAGTCACCTAACTTTCAATTCCCTTGCTTTGGTTGTTTCATTATTCTATATTATCACTGCTACTTCAAAATTCCATTTTTATGGTACAATTATCTTTCTGGACTGAGTTCCCTATTTTAATATCCATTACTGTTATTGGGTTAGAATTGAGCACATCAGCTAAAAGGGGCTAAAATGGTATTACTGTGTCATAGGTGATTCTGGGAATGATGCTTTGATTTATAGCTTTGGATGTCCTTTTTTTTAGTTTGAGAAAACATAAAAGCCAGTTTGAAGTCATTTGCCTAATTTAGTGGATACATTTGTCTGATGTTTTATTAATGGAGGAGTGCTATTTGCCTCTTGGATGGGCTCCACGATCTGCTGTGGATTCCTGCCAGCACAGAGGGGGCCCACTTCATTCCTTCACTCGTAGCCATTTATGTCTTTCGATTCCAGTTTCTACTCTTCGAGGATTGGTCCCCAAGAGCCGAAAGCTGCAGGCCCCTTTTTCTGATATTACACAAAAAGAAGGAAATCAGAATCGGGATCTGAAAGAAGTGTTTTACACTGAATTATTATCTTGTTGAGCCAAAAATTGAAAGTGACCCTCTCTGAAAAGATTTTGCAAACATTTCCCGCAGAGACTCATAACGAGAGGACTAACTAATAATTCAAACGGGGAGTATGACTGACTTTTATTAACGGGCCCTCTCGCCCTATTCCATGCTTTACCTCCCATTCCCCGACCCCTGTTGGCTGTCAGTGTGTCTGAACTGCAGAGCAAATTGCCTCGAACTTCCTGTTTTTCTTTACCCTTTTGAATGAACATAGCCAAAAAATGTTCACAGCCATGTTGCAGGTTCTGTGTAATTTGCTCAGCTCACAGATAAAAGACTAGAAACTTGATTCTGTGCTTGTAAACCAGTTTAATTTTTAGACAAATAATTCAGTTGAAAGTTGCTAAGCTTTATCGGATTATAAGTTAAGAAATAAAGCTTTTTATTATTGTTAAATAATTTTCCAAGTTTTTAAATAACTATTTCTGGTTTTTCACTTTAAACTTCTTGCCATTCGTTTAGTCGCCTGCATTCCAACAACCTGTACTGTGACTGCCACCTGGCCTGGCTCTCCGACTGGCTGCGGCAGAGGCCTCGAGTGGGCCTCTACACCCAGTGCATGGGCCCGTCCCACCTGAGGGGCCACAATGTCGCTGAGGTGCAGAAACGAGAGTTTGTCTGCAGTGGTAAGGGAAACAGGACCTTTATGTTGTGTAAATTTGTGCTGCATTTAAGGAAACTGTGAAAAATGCATGCTTTAAGGGTGTCAGTGTTTCTCACTAACGTGTGCAATTGTGCACTAATCACTCTATGGAAATCCTCTGTTTTAGTGGTGATAATAATATGTTCTAAGACATTTGTGCATGATTTGTAATTACTGATTACTTATACCCAAGGTATGATGAAAGACTTTTCAGTTTTCACTCCAGGGGAAATATAGGAAATCCCTAGATTTTAGGTCTATTTGCTACTCATTATTTTCCCTTTAAGTAATCATTTATATCTACTTTTATGTTAACAACTGGAAATATGATTAATTAATCCTGGATCTCTGCTGGGAAATTCAAAAGTAACTCCACTATAGTTGTAGAGTGACAGAATGCTTTCTGTGTGTACATATATACTACAGGTTCAGTTCTACTTAAAAGAGATAAATGGCTAGCCTTAGTAGCAAAAATCTGAAAACAAAAATAAGACATGGGCTGTTTAAAATATCAGCAGGTAACAGTTACTTAGTTCTTTATTTGAGCTTAAGCACCAATCTAAGTATTTCAAACATATTTACCTCATTTCACCTTCCCCATGACAACTAGAGAAATGTAATATGAGAAAAGGGAATGTTTTCAGTCAATCCATGGATACATAGATATGAATACTGTATTTATAAAATTATATGTTAATATTATTTTGAGCCATATTAACATATAATTTCCTTTATAAATATAGGGCTGGTGCTGCTTTAGAAGTGACTGTCCAAAATACAGTAAAAGACGCTTTAATAATATATGTAATGCCTTATAAATAGTTAACTATTCCTTAAAGGAGAAGAGGTGCTAGTATAGGATTCTAAATGACTGTCACCTTTTAGCCCTTTTTAAATGTATTTTCCCACATTTTTTATAACTCAAACAAAATTTTCTGGTAATGTCATGGAGTGTTCTCAATAGACCTGATTGCTTCGTTTCTTTTTTAAACAATTAAATAATGAAATGACTAACAATTTGTTACTAACCTTGTTTTTCTCTCTTCACGTTCCCTTCCTGTTTTCTAGATGAGCCAGAAGGCAAGTTCACATCTCTCTTTTAGATTGTTTTTTTCAAGTCTGAGGGCTTATGGAGAGGCCCCTTCCCTGCAGAGGGGGCGGCCTTCCCTTGCCCCAGTAGCCACCTGTGTGCACATGCCTCTTTGCTAAAGTACCACTGACACTGCTCTTCATCTTTTGAGCATTCAAATCTCATTTCAAAATAGTTGTGTTTCCAGATAATAAGCAATGAAAGTATGTACCTGCAGGAAATGAATAATTATGCTAATATTTTAGGTTATGGGAAGCCACAACCAGAAACATACCAACAATCACAGAATGGTGTGTTACAAATTATTATAATAACTTCAAAGGAAATGACCGTGTTTGCACCTATGCAGACATTAAACTTAGCGTGGTCTAATTTTCCCCCACATTTTATTGCCAAGTGATGACTTCTTTAAAATCAACAGCATGTCTACCAAGAGGGAAATTTTTATTTTTGAGATAAAGTAAGTTAAGCTGCGTAGGTTGAATAAAGACCGAGCTCTATGCTTATTCGAAATGAAACAGGGCTTAGTCTGAAGTCGGTGCTTTTCTGGAGCTCAGAATAGTTTCGCATAGAATTCTAGTTTCACATCTGAACTTAGCCTTTCTCACAACGATTTCAAGTCTTAAAAGAATTACCAGAGTTGTACTTCCCTTTAAAAATCTTATTTGCTTCATCACAGTGTTGGCCCCCCAAAATATAAATGTATGCTTCCTGAAATATATTTTAGAAATAGAAGACCATTTTATAATTGGGTGTTTGGAGTACTGTATTTGACCTGCTTTGTTATTTGAGATGAGCTTGCATGTTTCATAATCACGAAGTTCAAGAGGAAAAATGCTGTTTGTGTTTTTGTTTTTTTCAGGTCACCAGTCCTTTATGGCTCCCTCTTGCAGCGTTTTGCACTGTCCAGCTGCTTGCACCTGTAGCAACAATATCGTAGACTGTCGTGGGAAAGGTCTCACTGAGATTCCCACGAATCTGCCCGAGACTATCACGGAAATGTATGTGCCCTGTCATTTCCTCTTACCCCTCCCCCTCCCCAAGGACCCAAACCGTGACTTTCCTTAGGGAAGTCTGGGTTTATCAAAGGCAAATCTGATCAATTAGCTTAGACAAATGTTCCTTTCAGAAGGGTATTGACCCTTACTCTGTTTAATTAAATATCTCGTTAAACTGGGTAGGATTTGTCTTTTTTAAACGCAGGTAGAATTTAAAGGGATGCATTTTAAGGATAAATAGCACTTGTCCTTCCCTTGGGAAAGGGTTATGGGGCTATTTAGGAAAAATAAGAATGGCTCTTTTAGTCTGACCATGTGGGTCCAGGGGTCCACTGAAGTCCGTTTCAGGCCTGGAGCGGAGGGGAAGCAATAACAGAAACAAAATGAGCAGACCACATTTGGCCTCCGCAACAGCTCACATTTTAAAATGCAGTTTAGCTATTTTGTGCAAACTACTGTATAGTCCACCACAAAGTATAAAAAGGGATAATAATATGAATCAGAAAATAGTATACTTAAATTAGTGATCGTTGTGGCCTATTTGAATCAGTGTTAAACCCATCCAAAGTCAAATTCTCTTGACAAAGTTTTTCACACTGATCTTGCGTGCGGCCACAGGGCGCTTTTGTCCTTGTCCAGCACACACCCCGTGGATGAAATGAGGTCCTGTAAAACGTGATATGGGCTGCTGTTGCCATCAGAAACGTGAGCGTTAAGGAAAACCTTTACTCTGATGATATCCACTCACTAAGAAACATTTCTTAACCACCTAGGTGTTCATATTATTGTTTAGGAAGTTAATTCTAGGTGTTATCTAAATAAATAGCTTTGGGCATTTTTCAGTTGAAATAATAAAACAGGACCAACTTTTTGTGATCAATCTACATAGTAGGCACAAAAATTAAGTTATTTTAAAAAAAGTATTACTCGTTTTTATTGAACTTATTGGGGTAAATTGGTAATAATATATGAATTTCAGGTGTACAGTTTTATAATACAACAATATACTCTATGGTGTACTCGCCACCAGAAGTAAACTCCTTCCTTTTTTGCCAGTTAATCGCTCTAATTACTTTATATGAGAACAACCTGAATTTGCAAGACCTGCTGACATCACTTTAAAGTATCTAACGTACACTTAAAAATGTGCTTAGGGCTTCTCGATGTCAGACAGGATCCTCTGTCGGGACTCTAGAATTTATGGAGATTTGACCCAGACAGGGAATAAGATATGCACAAAATAATGTTATTCTCAGCAAATTATTAATTGGTGGGACACTGTCATACATAGAAGACCTTTGTAAGTACATTTTAGCTGAACCCAGAAAGAAGGAGAATATATGGTTTAGGAAGTCATGGATGATAGCAGATCAAAGAGAAAGAGCAGGAACTTAAGGCAGAGGTGGCCGTGAGTGTCGAGTTGTAGAGATTGCACGTTCGAGCCTCGTTGGAGTACTAGATGCATGTTGAGGCATCATGCAAAATGATACCCGAAAAAGGACATCTCCGTGTATTTTTCAACCCACAGAGTATTGAAGGACTTTCATCTTAGAAGGTGTAATAGGTGATCAGCTAGAGAGCAGAAAGACATATGAAGTTTTAGAATAGGGGACTAGTGTAATCATCTGTCCAGGCACCAGCACTTACTAAACATTATATAAAGGCAGCACGAATTCTCCAGAGATCTTTCATCAAGTAACTAGAAGATTTGACACTCTAATTAAAAACTGTGAAAGGAGGTATAAAGTAGTAATTCACTGTAGGAGAGGAACGAATATAGTCGAAGGTATTTATTACTGAGGGAGTGAAGTGGAGGGTGAGGGACAGGGGTGAATGAGAGTCAGAGTTTTAGTTAGAACCACAGGTCTGCCTCCTGCTGATTCTGGGAGACCGTGGGCAAGTCACTTCTCTTCTATGAGACTATCTCCACAAACAAAAGTAAGGGCTGTTGTTAGTTTGAAATGGAGTCATTAACACATGTTGAGCTTTATGTGCTTAGCATATAGTAATCACTTGATAAATGGCAACTTGACCATTGAAGCCTTCAGGTGGGAGGAGACTTGTGAGGTGGGCCTTGCAGAATAGGTAGTGTATAGAAATGCAGAGATGAGAAAAAGACTTTCAGTGTTAATAAAACTTCATAAGTAAAGGCAGTAAGAATGGTGATACAGGACACCACAAAACGCCCTTTGGTATTTGCAACCTGAGGGAGTGCAGGTAAATAAAATTGGAAAGGGCTGCTGGAGGTAATTCATGTAGGGCGGTCCATAGTATAAGGATCTTTGTCTTTATTTGGACTGCATTTGAATATGGGAGTTTTAATATAATCTTCAATAATTAATCTGACAGCTATACACCAATGGTTGGCAAAAGGAGAGAGTACCAGGCCTGAGGCCCCTTAGGAGGCTATTATGTTGATCGAGAGGAGATGTCAGGAGAGCAGGAGCTAATAAGTAACTGTCGGAATGGTGATGTGGAAGCAGAATTAATGGGATCTGAAATTTGATGTGATGAGGGAATAACGGAGAAAAATGAACCAAAGAGGATGCCAGAGTTTCACGTGTGAGGGGTTGGGAGAAGATGGTTCTATCGCTATATATAAGAAGCTGAGGGGCAGGACCAAAACTGGGAAGGAAGACAGTGGTGAGCGCTGTTTCTAAAATGCCGAAGTACCAGCGATACATGGAGGTACCGCGGTAAAACAGACTGTGAGTAACGTGCAAGACTGGACGTAACAGGAGACATTTCAAGCGGTTTATCTCATGTGTCTATCTTACTTTTTGCAGTAGAGCCTTTCTTCTCTTTTGCATGCTCTATAGATTTTGTATGATGGTAGAGTTTCGTAACATAAAAGTCATACAACGTAATATGTCCCATTTTGCCTATATTGAGGAGGCGGTGTATGCAGTACAGTTAGAATAAATTAAATTTATAAATTGAGATGAAAATATATGTTTAGCTGTAGGCGAATTTTATTTCTCTGATTATTACATTATCAGCTTTATCATCGGAGCATCAAGTAATAAGTCATATTGATCTTCAACTCCAACAAAGTGCCCCCATTACCATTGGTTGTATTGTCATAATTTGCTAGCTTTCGAATCTGTTTCTTTTATTACACTTATTTTTATTAGAATAAGATACATCAGTAAAACTCATAAAATGTGAAAATAAAGCTCTGCAACATCGTCTAAAAATTTTTATAGATCTAGATTTTAATAGATGATGAATGAAAAATTACAAACTCTTATTTTTCAAATGATTTTAACCTAGGTTTTACCATAAATTACTAGTAGGATTTCTTTATTGGACATTATTCCATGTTAATTTTATTAATGTTGAGTTGATTTCCTACTGTGTGGATGTCCTTGTCCCTGCAACTGTCTCATAATATAATTCTGACAAAAACAAAGTATGTATGTGCTCTGTGTTGGAGTAATCAATTGCCAAAACAACCTTGACTCATCCTATTTTTTTTCTGCTTTGTGCTTACACATATAATTGCACACTTTTGGTATTTGCTTAAATAATTATCCGTTAAGACATAGAAGAAGGGAGACAGTCTTTCAAAGTCAGAACTGGAGAAGGAAGAATAGAAAGAGACTAACACTTACCCAAACCTGCACTGTCGGATGTCATGCACACATTGTATCATCTGATCTGCTCCTTGACCTTTGCTGGCGTCTTTGGGGAGACCAGTGCAGAGGTGTGCATTCCATAAAAGTCAGTGGTTTTCCCCAAGAAGCCTTGTCACAGCTGGTTTTACCGCGACCCAAGATCTGTCCTCCCGTTTGCAGTGTTGAAATCAGACTCTAATTATTACGTGTGTGTGCGTGTATGCATTTCAGTAGAAACGACAATCGTGCTTTTTAAACATAAAATCATAAGAGAAAAGTTAATGAGTGGAATGTGTCTCATACTGGCTTTGACTGCACTCTCTCCGTGGGTCTGAGAGATCCTTTTTCTCTTTCGTAGGCTGGCCAACCCAGTATCTAATAGGCCTTCTTCCTTAGACAACTATCCAGAATTGAGTCTTCCTACAGATGTCTTAGACATCTTTCTTTAAGGTCACATTTCAACTGTAATGAAGCCATAGACACTTACCGCAGGGGCCTGAAAGACTAGCAGCTTCAGTTTGCCATTTTAAAAAAGATGAAGCTCTCTATACATGCCCCTTGACCCTTGGACCAGGACAATGGGGGAGGATTGAGTGTGGGAGCGGGCAAGGCAGGGTGGAGTACTGGGGAAAACTGAGGACAACTGTAATTGAATAACAATAAAAAAATTAGAAAAAGGAAAAAAATGAAAAAGATGAGGCTCAAAACAGTTAAGAAATCTTGTAAAACCAAAATTCTTCAATTGTGAAGTGGCTAAACTGGCCATGATATTAAATTTACTTGACTCCAAAGTTCACGTCCCTTCTTTTATCTAGCTGCCCAAGGAAGGTAGCCATGGCTTAGCTTACTGGGGCAGAGTGAAGGAGAATAACTGGAAAAATCACAAGAGGCTGAATGATTAGTCAGAAAAACAGGACATGGGAAACTTGAAGACACTTACATGTCAAGAGAACATAGAAGGAGTGTAGAGAAAGACAGGGCAATTGGGTGTAGGCATGTTTGCAAACCTGAGAGCTGTTTCCTATTACTCTGTGTCTAGAACTACCACAAAGCCGTCTTTCTTATTCTCTGTGAAACATTCTCCTATGTCGAGGATTTAGTCTGCATAGAATTCTAACACACACCACACTATTCTGTTAGACTGCAAGCTTAAGGAGGGCAGAACCATGTCTCCTTCCTTGCCGTGTCTGCCCCAACGCATAGCAGAGTGTGGGTAGGAGAATGACAGTGTTGGGGACAGCCAGAGAGGGTCTGGGGGACACAATCCGGACAGTCTCTAAGCCTCCATTCTTCATAGCGAAAACCATATCTATGTTTTTTTCTATCTCTTTTTAGTCCAAATGCCTTTGCCGTATTTTTCTGTCTTTCTCATATGACAAAGGAATTTGGACTAATGAAGACAGGGAGTGGAATAGAATGTGTAATGTAAGGTGAAATTAAATTTAAAAGAAAGAAGCTGTTGCTAGTACTTTGCTGCTTCGAACTCTGCTTGTTGAAACCTTGCTTTCATACCCGTGGAATGCCAGAGGCAAGCCCACGCATGATGGGGCCCACAGCAACAAAATCATTAATAGCAAATTGGTTCTCTGTGTATCAAATCCTTGAAATTAATTTCTTAAATCGTGTTTTGAGGTGCAAAGTTTCAAATACAATGATGGATTGCTATAAAGTGGACGTTTATTTCTCTTCAATCTACTCATAGATTTCCTGTGGCATAATCACCTATTCAAACACTCTAGAGAAATTCCATAAATCATGGAGAATAGCTCGTAAGAACATATGTTGTAACAGTTCAGGATGTCTCTGTTACTCTTAATGTCTACTGCCTTCACTCTTGGTTGCCTTTTTTCATGGCTCTGAAGCTGGGAGCCATACCAATCTCTCTTTGATTTGTCTGAGAGGAGACTGTCAGGGGAAAGTTGAAATTACGGGAAGAGGAAGGGTTGGGGCAATGTTGTGAGAACACTGAGTGTGTCTCCATGTTTTCTAAGATGGATTGCAAATTCTCGGGAGTTAGAATACTTTTTCTCCGGGCATGCTATTCAAGTAGGTATAATAGGAAGGAAACACTTGACTGTGCAAACTCACTGAACCACTCTTACTCTGCCAGTACTAAAGATGGCTGAAAGGAGGTCCAGGGTGATGGAGCCAGATCTGAGGTTTGGGAGCACTTTTGTTCCTTTGGTTTCTTCTGGACCACTTGCACACACACGCACAAAGAAGTGAAAGTGAATATTTGTTCATGCTACGTCCGATTACAACCTCCATTTACGACACTGAGTATAATTTTTAAAATATGCAATATTTTCTGTATTTTCTCTGTTTAAACAAACACTCTTCCCATATACATTTCACCCTTTCTGCGTGTTATTTCTGAGTTTGCCCCTTCCAGAATTTTGAACTTTAATTGTATTAAATTCTACATTCTTAACATATTTTTTCACCTCTTTCCATCCCCCCGGAGTGCCTTCTCTGCATCAGGCATTGCAGTTGAAAGGACACAGTTCCAGCCTTCAAAATGTTTACACTGCAGAGAGTAGAAGTTTTACAGAAACAGAATGTTTTAAAACTAAATGATAAGGAATAAAATATAGAGGCACAGGGAGCACAGAGGGAGGAACCGCCGGGAAGGAGGGTGTGTTTCACAGGCACAGAAGAACATATGCAAAATCTCAGTGAAGGGAGAGTATGTCTTTGAGAAATTAATAGTTTTCAAAAGCTGGAACATAAAGCAGAAGTCTAATCCTAAATAATGAAAGCGGATGCAAGGGAAGGTTTGGGGCAGGGTGGTAGCATGATCTGATTTGTTAGTTAGAAAATTCACTGCACATGGAGTAGTAGAGAGGGGCTTTTGGAGGAAAGGAAACCACGAGGAATGTGACAGCAACAGTCTCTCCAAGGCACGTTAAAGGCGGGCTCAGCAGCCGGTAGTCATGGCAGGTGGTTCCCAGAAGTGCCCTTTGTGCTCTCGTGGTCTTTTCCTAAACTCTTCTCCAGGAAAAAGGGGTACCATTAGATGGAGAGGAGGGCCTGGGTGGACTGCAACATAAACGTGAAGTCAGCTTGAGCATAGTCAAATGATTATTCATTCTTACATGAGTCATTTTTGGTAATTAATTCATAGATTTATGGTTATATAATCAACTGGAAATATTAAGCTGAAAATTTATGTAGTTCAAATTCCACTAGCAATCATGCTGTTATCTTAATTTTAGGGAAAAGGTGATGGATAACTTAGACAATAACTCAGTGCAGGGTTGGGGAGAATGCAAATTGCTACCCACTCATTGAGTAATACTTTCAAATAAGTGACGTGTAAAGATAATTTGCATAATGTTTTTAAAACTAAAATTAATACCCAATGGGGGACTTGACTTAGTGCCTGACTCACAGTAAGTGGTCACAAGGTTTTAGTCATTAATAAAAAACAAGCAACAGAAAGATGTTTTTCTTTCCTGGATTGCTAAAGAAAAATTATATGGGAAAACAGTGTTATTTGGCATTATATGTCTATCCTCTGTCCCTCTGAAATCAGTGAGCCCTATGCCTCTGAATTGCCCTCTCAGTCTAAACCAGGTGATTGTATGTATTAAGTGTGTCTGTGTATTTGACTAGGCATCCACGTGAATGCATGCATGAGAATTTTAACACTCGAAAGGTCACTGCCTGAAATATAAGATCGATAGGAACACACGCTTATTTTTGTCTCGCTCTAAATGCTCAAAGACCAGATAGAAAAGGAGGTAATGCTACTATGAAAACATCAATTGAGTTTACACTCACGGAAATGTACCTTAGAATGACATCACGAGACATAAAATGCGATTAAGGAAATGGACAATTTTCAGGAACAAGTCATGCCGAGGAATGGATGGCTGGTGATCAGCATGGGCACAGTCCTCAGGCAGAAATGCTAGTGTATGCAAAGGACGTCCCTCTCGGGGCCCATATTCACTCAGCCGCTGAAGATGTTTATTAAACTTACAACATTCTGGAGATTGCAGTTACTTAACAGAAATAATATTCTAGTATGAAAGAATTCTGGTTCATTTTATGTGGAGATACATGAAGGATTCCAATGGCATTTACTACTAATGTAAGAAGTAACATCCCAGAAATAGAAAGTCCTTACTTTAGAATTATTATGTAATGGGCAAGAGAGTCCCTGATGTCAAAGAAATATCGCGGCTTCCTCCTGTTCAAGTGCCGACCTGGCGTTCCCGAGGACGAGAGTGTTTGGCTACACTGGGCAGTCCAAGATTCGGAAGCTGGAGTCATGGCGCTCACCCCTTCACTCCGTGAGCTCTGTGTTCTGCTCCCTGGCAGCTGGTTTTGCCATTTACAGTAAGCGCAGATGGGGACATTGCAGAGAACTGTCAGCTTTATTGCCCTATATAATCAGCATCTGGGCTGTGTGTGACAGATACAGTCAGTCCAGTCTCATACTCTACTGGTGCTGTGGAAACTTTTTTGAGTTTCTAAGACACTTTCCAAAGGAGAGAAAATGCTATATTTTAACCATGTTGATCATGGAAATCGCAACCATATATATTTTTTTCAGCCTCCATATGGATGATGTATGTGTATATGAGTTTGTTATGTAGTTACTGAATTATATGCAAATCTGCACTGCTCATTTGTTTAAAAACATATTTTAGAACCATATATATTTATTTAGTACTGGAGATCAAATTATATCAGATTTATTCATTTATATAATCTCTGTGTATGTGTGTGACTAGACATTTTATTATATAATGCTAAATATTATATGTATGATTATACATACACATGTTACTATATTTTTATTCTTTTCCATTTTTTGTGCAAGAAAATACTATATATTTTTTCTACATCTCATAATTTTTACCAAAACATTTGTAGTAGATTTTATTTGCCTCATTTTTCAGAAAGGGAAACTGAGACACAGAGAAGCAAAGTGACTCTACAAGGCCCTAAAAACAGATCAGTAGCAAAACCAGAATTTAATCCAGCTCTGTATAAGTGTTTAATCACTAAGTTACACATTTTTGTTTTTATGTATACACACATACAAAATATCAATATCTCTTGGGGAGAGCTGCTTTGTTTGGCTTTGGTGTGTAGATGTTATTTTGTTTGTTTTGTCAAAATAACTTAATTTGAAAAACACTGAGCATAATGCCTGAGAATTGGATACTAGTGAGCTGAAAGTCTCATTAAGATAATTTAATCTTACAAGTGGCTTCCGGACTAGTCGGAGTCCTCTCGTTGCCCAACTACTCTGCGTTGTATATTCTACTGATGTAGGATGTGATAGTTTGTTATTTCCCATAATCTGAAATAGGCACCAGAAAGCGATATTGGTTTCAGTTCATTGTTTAGGAACTCTAAAAGTATGAAGATACGTTCGGTTTATTTTTAAAAATCAGCAATTAATGAATAAGAGAAAAAATAGTAGGGGAGTGAGGAGGAAAGGTCTTCACTGATTAAAGATACTTTGGAATTTTTGGATTGGAGCCGTTAGAAAACTGTCTCCCTTTTCTTATCTCACTGAACATCTAACTAAAGTTTCCTTATGGTATTGATGAAGGGGTGACAGCAAATTGCTTTTACGTAAACCAGGTAGATGGATGGATGGACGGACAGATAGATAGATAGATGACAGATAGATAGATTGACTGATTGATAGATGACAGATGGATAGTGATACACACACATATACTCAGTGATGAAATGTTTTAGAATTGTTTGCATACATTCTGTGAACAAAAAGGAGAAAGGTAAGTTTCTGGCTACTTTTCCATTTTTTAAAAGGCTTTCTTATAGTGTGTGGCTTATAGAATTTTCTCTTTCCCTTATTCAGTTTTCTAAATCTATTTTTACTCTGAAATTCAAAATACTGAATTTTCTTTCTATGAAGGACTAGATTAGGAAGTCTCTTAATTATGGTGGATAGCATGACACTACATTCTAGCTATTACACGATCTGTTTTTGTAACTGAATGTTTTAAATTAGATTCTTCATGGAACAATGGATTCATATTCATGCTCTACAAAAGCCAGTAGATTCTATGCTATTAAAATAGAAGATGAGGATAGCAAGTATAGAAATGTACATTTCATTTGCTCTTTTAAACCTTCACCTGAAAACTGTTATTTTTTTTTATTTACTTATAATCTGGTTTGAATAATTTTCCTCTCTTTTATAGGAGTGAGGATACCATTTAAGATGTGTGTGGTTTGTAGTTTATAAAATATATTCTGGTTTTCTTATTTTGAAGGACCTGAAATTTATGAAAAGCAATTACGTGAACTAGTTCTGCATTACTGTTAAAAGAAATCTGCTAGTGACTCAGAATTTTTTACGTATTTTATAGAGAAACTTGGTTGTGTCTTTAACGTGAACAAAATCATTTCTGTTTTTTAGAGGGGGAGAATTATGACTTAACAGGGCAGGTAATAAGGACTTTACCTTTTTGTAAGAGAGGAAGGGCCAGAAACTTGAGGAATAGCTCAATTTAGGGGATTAGAAAACAAAGTCATACATTTAGAAAAAGAAAAGTAGAGAGAGAATCAGGGGAATATAGTGTTGCATCCAAGGATAACAGAATTGTCTGCAGTATCAAACACTGCATGTGGTTCCAGAGCAGAGGCCGCTGAGCACATCCACTGTGTGCAGAGATAAGGGGGTCAGGGGCGAACCCCTGAGACTGTTGAGGAAAACGCGGTACTGTGAAAGGGCGTGGGATCGGAAAAGACCGATACTTAAGCAGTTTGACTTAACCTCCCAGGGATATTTTGTTTGTTTTGATTTGATGTTCATTCATCAATAACCTTTAAGGTATTACCAACATTCAATAAAATGAACCAATGTATTTGACACGCGTAATCAATAGTGTATATATATTCTCATACTGACATATAAATATATAAATAGACATAATATTTATTTATATGTATATAATTTTTAAAAACCCAGGCAGGAAAGTGGTGCTCAGGCCAGGTATGTATTTCAGTAGAGGGATTTAATATGAGGGATGAATTAAACACCAGTAGAACGTGACACAGAAGGTGGAAAGCTGTGCCCACCCCCCAGGCTAGGGCTGTAGTGACCTAAGGAGAAAGTGGTGTCACACTAAATCAGGAGGTGGCTGCAGCCAGAGCCGAAATGAGTGAGGGAGGGGACCATTGCTGAGAACCTCCCCGCCCCGGGGTGAGAATATCCAGTCTTCTCCCCTCTTCCCACCTGCGGTCCCCCACCAGTGCCTCCCATTGGCTGAGATTCACGAAAACCAGTAGGAAAGAGTGCTGGGGGCTCCTGGTTCCCAGAAGTCAGCTCTCTGGGATACACAGCAGAGGAGAAGAGGGGAAGGGGCTTGGAAACGTTTATTAGATGTTTATATGGATAGACATGAGGCTGAGAGGCAACATGTTTTGATGGACTAACATATTTACCAAAACACTTAATGAAATCTATTGCTTTGTTTCTTTCATAACTAAGTGGGGAAATCTTGTCCTTCTCTGAGAGCAGAACGGTAGAGTAGAAAATATGAAAGTTATTTTCAACTCTCTGGTTTTAATGCATCGTAGAAATACTGCAGCTGTGCTCGGATGCACTTTGCTGAGGCGGTTTGCACGTGAAATGTGCACGTGGAGAATCAGTGGAGTCCAGATGTCTCGCTGAAAATGCCTGTAACACTTACGGATTCAGAATTGAAAATTTTGCTTCACGAGAGGCTTCAAAGTTAATTGTCTGAGTTTAACAATTATTTTTCTGCAACTTATAGCACGCTTTCTGTAGAGGGCATGGAAGGTTTATAAGATTTCATATTCAACAATAACTTCCTTTGTGGAAGAGTTATAACGACCTCTAAAACATGTGACGTATCTGTTCAGTGCCACTGCACATCTCTCTGAACTGAAATCGAGGCTATTAAATGTGCCCGCAGATTGGTTTCTCACAGGTGCTTTCTCTGTTGCACAGAGTGGTCTTCTATTACTTGTTCACACTATTAACAGGTGTCCCGTTTTGACCCCCTCCGCCCCCACCCCCCGCCCCCACCCTCAGCACATTGCAGCCTGTGTGCATGGGCTGTGCATATGCGCATGTGTGTTCCTTGGTTGATCTCTTCGGTCCCCCGCTTCCCCTCCGAGATCTCTCAGTCTGCTCCCTGCCTCTGATCCTATTTTGTTTTGTCGCTTTATTGTGTTCATTGGATTCCAGGTATAAGTGAGATCATATTTAATGGACGTGCGATGCCTAAAGCCTGGTATTTTTAAAGTTGTTTTTATAATTGCCTTGTTTTTATTCCCAATCTTGCTCCACAGTTAAGGCACAGAACAATTAGTTTTAGTGATCATTGTTGAGAAAAATAAATATTACTCATGAACTGCATCAACTTTGCTTCTTGACGTGAATCCTGGGCTTGCATTCAACATCTCTGAGAGCTCATGTTTCCATTTACAAGATGAATTTTGTCATTGCAGACGTCTGGAGCAGAACTCAATCAAGGTCATCCCTCCTGGCGCTTTCTCACCATATAAAAAGCTCAGAAGAATGTGAGTGAATAATATTCTGTAACACATGTAAATTTTTTAAATTTTACGGGTCATGACCCTGTGAAGACACTCATTGAAGTATGAATATTTAGCTATTTGACAGCTGGGATATTAAGGAATATGACTGTTGGATTGCTGGTTCTATACTATTGTAACATTAGTAGATAAACTATGCAATGTGTTAGGGTTCTCTGCAGTTGAACATATTGATTCAGACCAGTCTGCGCGCACGTGTTTTAATATAGTATATAGTCAAATCTTAGATGTTCTATTTTCTTCTATTTATTGTTCGATTACAGTTGTCCCCACTCTCCCCCCATTACTCTCCTCCATCCCACCCCCCCACATTCATTCCCACCCCCCCACACTGTCTTGGTCTGTGGGTCCTTTATCCGTGTTCCTTGACGGCCTCTCCCCTTCTTTCCCCCACTCCCCCCTCCCCCGTCCCCTCTGGTTACTGTCTGTTCTTTATTTCCATGTCTGTGGTTCTGTTTTGCTCACTTGT
>PVKM010005741.1:0-16533 GCA_004027735.1 Carollia perspicillata | reverse complement strand
AATCTTACACATATATTGACAGGCGTGACATTGACCCGAAAAGGCAATAAACAGCTTTCCCCCGTGGTAAACTTCACTGGCGTTCTGTTTAGTTTAACCTAACCCTATTTCTGATCTTAGCGACCTGAGCAATAATCAGATCTCCGAGCTGGCCCCCGATGCTTTCCAAGGACTGCGCTCCCTGAACTCACTGTGAGTATCCCCGTGGCGCTGCAGGAGGGCCCAGCGCATGACCAGCTGTGGCACGGTGCTTTAATTTGGATTTTTAGAATACGCTTCTTGAAGTTTTTGTGTCATGAATTACTAATAACATTAACTATTAATAATCATTAATGAACTCCATTGGTTTCATTGAGGAATGCTCCCTTGTCACTAAAATCAGCCAATTTTAGGGGCATGTATTTTAGGACTTGATAATTTTGCATTCAGAGAGCAAGAATAAGAGTCCGCTTTTGGGATCATTTTTTGTTTCTGAAATAAAAGGGAAATGTTTACTTTGGAATAGTCTCATCAATGTTGTATTTATAATTCTTAAGCTGACAGCCACCATCTCTGGGGACAATATCAGCCCCCTTTAGAAGGAAGCTGGGGGGGCATCTTGCAGGGAACAATGGAAGACGACCACTGAGAGGCCCCCTCGACTCCCTGCTTTATCCCCTTAAAGAAGCAGCTTTCATCTCCAACAGTACGAAGATAAGAAAGCTTTACAGCTTTTTAATGTCAAAGGACTTTCAGGGAGATAGCTATGTAAAGTGGTTCTAAAATAAATGGATAAACACTGTCATTCCTTCTTGTAAAAACTTTCAGAAGTCCATCAAGTAAAGTAACCTTTATTTCAGATTTTAACTTTAAAGTTTGAAAGTGGAGGCCGGCACGTATTGTTGAAGCATGGATGCTTAGCGGAGGGTTCTTATTGATGTAAACTGCTGCGGAGCTCTTCTGAACTTCAGAAGTCATGGGCACCAGTGAGCATTCCAGGGTCCACATGTGCAAGAGACAGATAAACACTCGGAGTTCACATACCAATTTACACTCGCTCGTACCAGCGGGAGAACGAGACAGATGCATGCATCTGGGCTCAGGGGTATTCAGGATACTGGGCTGGTCCGCTCAGAAAAATATAATTTTCTTTGAAGAAAGAGAATTAAAAACTATCACTTCAGCAGTATCTGCTTAGGTTCATTGTTGTTTTTTTTTGTTTGTTTAGGGGTTGTTTGTTTGTTTGTTTTACTAGAGGAAGTCCAAGGTTAGGGGTACAACTGTTGGCAGAAAATGTCAAGTTTAGTCATGTATTGTACTCCAGGCGGGCTGTCAGACTCTATAATAACACAGTGTAATGTGAGACTCAGTTAAGTCACCCACACTGTCCACAAACCACCATGTATACTCCGGACAGTAATGCTGTCCAAAGTAAAGATAGATGACACCCCCAGGCAGGTAAAAGGACAGAGCAACATACCAACTCCTGGTCCTTCAAATACCTGTGCCTCGACGGTAATGAATAAATGTCAAAAGAGAGAGAATAGGTTGGAGAAGTCTTACTAAGTTACCTGTGCTTCAGTTGCTCTGTCTCTAAAGTAGGGATACGATTACCCCCCTGCTGGCATGGTTAAAGCTGAAAAGGAATGGAGAGATAACAGATATGGCCTTGACCGAGTCTTCTGATACTTAACTAATTTGTGTGCTTCTGGATTTTAATTAACCCAGGGGATTCTTATGCCCTAAATCCTCAACATAAATTTTTGCTCTCTTCCCATTTTTTAGTCAGCCCCTTGGAAATGATTGTAGTTCATTTTTTCTATTTACATCTCTTCACTAACTAGCTCCCCAATTCCATAGTGGCCTATAGTGAAAGACTGTGGTTTGATTCTGATTGCTGTGTTTACACTTCCTACAGTCTTTTCTTGGACTCTTGTTACCTCTCCTGCTCAGTATCTGGCATTTTACTACTGGTTTCCACTGAAAATGTACCAACCTATACTGTCTTTAAACTTGCTTACTGTGTTAATTCTCAGATATACATAATTTTGAGGGGGGATATACATAATTTTTAATTTATGAGTATAGTTCTCGACCACATATTTAGATAATAAAGCCTGACCTCAACACTTTTTACATGATAGCCATCTTAATAGGATTCAACTTTGCATATTTTAATCTTTAGTAGGAGTTCTGGCTTCCCACAGGGCAGGAGAATTCAAAGCCTGGCCCCCAGTGTGACTGTACCCTACTATCCTAGGTAGTATCCCACTGTCCTAGAGTTGAAACTCACAAGGGTAGAACTGGGTGTAGAATTCCTAGCCTGCTTTCTAGAAACAGCTGCAAAGGTGGCCTTAGGGTTTCGCTGTTGTTCCAAAGGTCTGTAAACAGTTCCCCATCAGCTTAATTGAACACTGTGTGCAGAATGCTGCGTGTACGTCATGTCTGTCCCCCACTTCTCATTCCTGGTCTTTGGATTTTTGACACTTTAACTTCTCCTTCGTTACTATTATGTTGATCTTATTGCACGTAAGAGAAAGGTGCCCAGTCCTGGGATTGCCATACTTTTTTTTAGAGATATCTCATTCCCATCCTATTTAATGTTTCTATATCACAATATTTTCATGATTTTTAATCCATATACCCAGTATCATCTACACAGGTGGATTTTCTTCATCCTTGTGTGATCTGCTTTTTCTCCCATGCACTGAATTGTCTCATTTGCGATAAACATCTATTTTTTAAACCTGATCTTATGGAAAACAATGGTTTGTTGGAAAAAAATAGTTTCACAATGCAAATATGACACATCTCCTAGCTAGTTCTCCTTTCCTGCTGTGCCTACCTTTGAAGCAAAAGTCTCAAATAAACAACCTAGCAAATTATTTTCCCCTAAATTCTTATATGGGTTTCCCACTATTTATATGCATTATATTTCCTCTTTACTTCTCAGTGGGATTCAATTATAAAACTCTTTCAGTATTCAAAATTGTTCTTTTGGATTGCTCTTTGAAGCCATAGCTTATATCAGTGCCTGAGACACACACAAATGATAAACATTCAAAAAATAAGAGTTGGGTTCAGTGTAGCTGGGCATTGAGCTTAGAACTTAGCGGTGTTCCGGCACATGGTGAGTGTGCAGCATCTGCTGCTGAATGACAGTGAGGTGAACATCCTGAACCAATGCCATGGTCAGCTCATTTGTGCTCCTAAAGCCTCCTCTTTTCTTACTCTTGCCCTTGAAACACATTAATTCCTGCTTTATCCTTTCTAACTTTTCTTCCTTTCTTGACCCCGACACCACAGATTTCTCTTTTTTCTTCTTTGATTTTTAAAATTGTTTCTTTGGTAATTGATTTACCTCTTAAAAATCTATATTCTACAGAAATGAATATATAGAATATATAGAATATATATAGAATATATATATTCTAGAATATAGAATATATTCTATATATTATACAGAATATATAATATTATATATTATATATTATATAATAATGTATAATAATAATATAGAATATATAGAAATAATATATAGAATATATATTCTATATTCTGTTACGCTATGTGCCTGTACCACAGGAAACAAATTTAGTGTGTTTACACAATGTAGCACCCAGGTTTATTTATTTCCTTGAGAATTTTCTTCAGTTTTGTAATATATCCAACCTCTCACTGACATCTCAAAAGGGAAGTGTTCCCCTCACTCTTATTTATCTCTCGTGTATTGTTATTCGCCTCCTTTTCAACCAGAAATTAGGTAATGCTGCCTGCCAAACATATTAATTATTCAGACTCTCATTTCAGTTTTTCTTCATGTATTATCACATCCATTTATTTTTTTTGGAAAATATTTGTTCTTATTTTTAAAAGTAATCTATGTTCATTGGAGAGAATGTAAAATAAAACAAGAAAAAATACATTCAAATTTAAATATACTCTGGATGTTAAGTCACTTGTCATCATAAGATTTTACACTTTTGGGTGGTGGGGTTGTATGTATGTATGTGTGTATGTACACTCACACATATACACACTTATACATACAAAATTAAAATTATGTTGTAATTTAGTTCTTTACATTATGCTTTGAAATTTTTTATTAAATTTATTAGGTTGAGATTGGTAATAAAATAATATAGGATTTAAATGCACAGTTCTCTGCTATATCGCCTGTATGCTGCATTGTGTGGTCACCGCCCAAGGTCAAATCTCCTTTCATCTCCATGTACTTGATCCCCTTTACTCTTTGCTATCCTCCCCTGACCCCTTTCCCTCTTGTAACCACTATACTGTCAATGTGTCTGTGAGTTGTTTGTCTTGTTTGTTCATGTGTTACCTTCAGTTTTATATCTCACCTAGGAGTGGAATCATATGATTCTTGATGATTTCTGATTTATTTCACCTAGCATGATATTCTCAAGATCCATCCATGTTTTCACAAGTGGCAGTATTTCATCTGTTTGTTTGGCTGAGTAGTATTTCTTGTATAAAAGTACCACCTCTTCTTTATCCAATCATCTTTCAAAGGATACTCTAGTTGTTTCCATCTCTTGGCCACTATGAATAGTACTGCAATGAACATAGGAGTGCACATATCTTTGCAACTAAATATTTTCAATTTTTCTAGTAGATATCCAGGAAAGGGATTGCTGGATCATATGGTAACTCTATTCTTAATTTTTTGAGGAACCGCCACACTGATTTCCACAGTGGCTGTACCAGTGCACATTCCTAGCAGCAGTGAATGAGGGTTCCCTTTTTTCCACAACCTCTCCGACACCTGTTATTACCTGTCTTGTTGATAATAGTCATTTTAACAGGTGTGAGGTGGTATCTCGGTGTAGCTTTGAGTTGCATTTCTCCAGTAGCTAGTGAGGTTGAACGTATTTTCATGTGTCTATTGGCCATTTATATGTCTTCTTGACAGAAGTGGCAGCCATTTTTAATTGGATTTTTTTGTTGTTGTTGAGTTGTGTGAGTTCTTTGTATATTTTGGATCGAATTCTTTATCAGAGGTTTTGTGTCCAAATATCTTTTCCCATTCAGTTGAGTGTCTTTTTGTTTTGTTGACTTTTTTTCTTGTGCAGAAACTTTTAAGTTTGATACAATCGCATTCATTTATTTTTGCTTTTACTTCCCTTACTTTTAAGGTCAAATTCATAAAATTGTCTCTAACACCAACTCCATGAGTTTAGTGTCTATGTTTTCTTCTGTGTAATTCATTCTTTCACATTGTATATTTATGTCTTTGATCTATTTTGAGTTAATTTTTTTGTGTGGTGACAAATAGCATCTCGTTTTCATTCTTTGCATATGGCTTTCCAATTTTCCAAGCATCATTTATTGAAGAGGCTCTCTTTTCTCCATTAGGTATTTTTGGCTCCTTTTTTGAAAATTATTTGCCCATATACATTTGGCTTTCTTTCTGGGCTCTACATAATTCTACTCTATTGGTCTATGTGTCTAGTATTTTTTATGGGGGGTGGGGATCTTGTTTTTGCTAATACCATGCTGTTTTGATTATTCTTACTTTGTAGTATAATTTGAAGTCAGGGAGTATGATACCTCTGGCTTTGTTCTTTTTTCTCAGGATTGCTTTGGCTATTTGGGGCCTCTTTGGGTTTGATTTGTCACATATGACCTTTATTATGTTCAGGTTTCCTTCTATACCTATTTTATTGAGTGTTGTAGTCAAAAATTGATGCTGTACCTAGTCAAATGCTTTTTTGCATCTATTAATATGAACCTATGGTTTTTAGCCTTTATTTTGTTAATGTGGTGTATCACATCGATCAATTTGCATATGTGGATATTATGATTTTTAAACATTGTATCATGAACACTTTCATGTCACTAAATATTCTTCAAAACATGATTTGAACATTTTAGTTTTTCACTGTCATAAATTATGCCCTGATTAACATTTTATACATAAAATACTGTTTAGTTCTATTTATTTTTTAAACTCCTCAGTGAAACTACTGTGTAAAAAATTATATAAACTTTTTATGACTCTTGATATATATTGCCAAATTGTACTTTTAAAGTATGATTGCTATCTTTTCCTACCCATAATTTGTGGTTTCCTACTTTGGGGGTGCTAAAAAGAGGCAGACCTCTTGTTAATAACTGATGTGAAGAGTCAACCATATCCATTCATTTGCTGCTGAAATACCCTTATTTCACCTTCTTTGTTAATTTGTGCTTTAATTGGTTCCTCTGGTCACTTATTTTTCATTTCACTCATCAAAGAGTGTTCCCTCTCAATCCAATTAGGACATCACTGCGTGCAGAAACCTGAGCTAGGCACCAGGTGTACGGAGGGGATCAGTCCTTCACGGTCTTCCCATATAGTGGCTCATCAGAAGTGGGTACCATGAGGATGCATTTCTGTTCATACTTCTGCAGGAACCTAAATTAAAAAAAAACTCTTCTCTATTAATACTAATGACAGTTGTCTTTACAGATCTTACCTTTCTCCAGCATACACATTGTATAGCTAAAGCGTGGACGGATTTCTTTCTCTATTTACCAGCATGATAGGCCCAAAACACATTTGTTTGATGAGCAATGGATTCCACCCTTAGCATTTGCTTTTGTTACATACAGTGTGCTGTAATTGTAAGTGAACTGTGTGTGTGTTTGAAAAATAGGGCAATTTAGCAGTGAACAGTTCTCTGAGAGGGCAATAGAATTATGAACTGTGTTTGTTTTCTTAATTTTTCCTTGTTTTTCGATGTTTTCCAAACTTTCTGTCATAAGCATTTATCTGTGTGTAGAGTGCTTACTAACCTGAATATACATGTGGTGGATTAATTTGTTATGTTGGTTTGCTGTCTGACTTTTTTATCTTTTAAATTATGTATTTTTCAGTGTTCTCTATGGAAATAAAATCACGGAACTCCCAAAAAGTTTATTCGAAGGATTATTTTCCTTACAGCTACTGTAAGTAATTGATTGTTTCTAATCTGTTGAACCAAATATTATATTTTAGTCAGCGTACCATCTCCTATTTTCATGGAGGCTTCAGAAAAGTTCGACCCAAAATGACATAGTTTAATGAAACGAAAAAGATCAGCCTAGCAGAGCTGACGTTGTTGATGGTTATTTATTTGAAGACACAATACTCCGAAGTTGTCCCAACCCTTTCTGTCCACACTGACATGGACATGTGCATCCTGTCTGCTCTGCTGTTTAAAGCTTTTATGAGCCCTGCCCTCTGTGGAACTTCTCTGGTTTGATTTAACACTAGTTGGGAAGGAAAGACACATGGCGCTATGTTTATCTGCCTTTGTGCAAAGAAGCTGCCAGAGTGACAATTCTGGAATAACATCCCCCAACATAAAGGTGGTGTACCGGAGGCCAGAACACAGCAGCAACACTCAAACTAATCTTCAGTAAGAGGTTTATCTGCAAATCCCTGGCTTATATCTTTAAAGACCACTCGGCTTAGACAATAGCTGCTTCTCCTTTGCCTCAAAAGAACTAGTTACTGTACATATTTATACGACTAAGACTTGACCCCAGGTGTTTTAATGAATGCTTATATGAAAATGAAATTGGAAAAATATGCTAGTATTAGGATTGTGATTGTTGGATCTTCAAATTCGGTCCAAATCACCAAACACATGTGGGGTACCTCAGGTAGAGCACGTACTGGCCTAGCTGCTGTGGGTGCAAGTATGATGTTATTACTTCTCTCAACTGGTTCATAGTCAGCCTGCTTTATAATTTTTATATGTCTGATTCCGCTTGTCTGTGGAATCCAAAAAATACTACAAATGAACAAACAAAACAGAAACAGACTCACAGATACAGAGAACAGACTGATGGATGGCAGAGGGGAGGGGGCACGCAGAACTGGGTGAAAAGGGTGAAGGGATTGGAAACTACAGATTGGTGGTTACAGAATAGTCATGGGGATATAAGTACAGCACAGGGAATATAGTCAGTGATGTTGTCATAACTGGGGACTGTGCCGGGTGGGTGCTGGAGATATCAGGGGAACGCTTTATAAAATGTATGATTGTCTTTAACAACTAGGCTGTAAAGCTGAAACTAATGCAAAATAATATTGAGTATAACCTGTAATTGAAAAAATAATTTTAATAGAAAAATCAGTAACATAAAAAATTTTAATTTAGATGTTATTTTCTCTTTCAAGTACGTGCGTTTATTTTTTGGTGTTGACATTTATCTCATTCATTTGGTAAAAAAATTATTCCTAATTCCACAAACTTCCCAAATATAGATATTTTTTCTTACTTGATAAATGCATGTTCACAGTTATATTCTATTACTCATGTTTTAAACTTTCCACCACTATCCAGGAACACACTTTATATCACGCCCAGTTTTTACATGCACACCCACACAAATGAAGCAAATTGTTAGCCAGACAGCACTTACCCTCCCCGTGCCAGCTGCTGTCCATGTCTTCTCCATGCACTCTCTCCAACAAACCAAGGAGCCAAGACAGATGCTGATCTTTGTTACCTAATGACTTTCTTTGGGTTTCCAATGATTTGTTAACCCTTGCAATAGAGTTAGCAAACATCGTTTCTGGTCTTGTATACAATGCTTCTCTGTGCATTCCCTCAGCCTAGTGTTTTATCGCTATACTAAGGCCCTATCTTAAGCCTGCCTGAGCTGAAGAGACATGACTGTCCCTTTACAGTTTGCTGAGAACTTGGTTAAGCATCTTAGATCTGCTTGAATGAATGTAGTATTTGCAGGGAGAAGTAGGTAAATGGAAGGAACTAAATACATTAGTGTCCAGTGCTTTTTTCCACCTGATTTTTGGACCACGTACATTTAAAGTACAAAATGCTCAGAAAAGTGCCTTCTTCAGTTGTCCTCCAGGGCCCCCACCTTTTTCTTGTCCTTAATGTTCTCTGCTCTAACTCCTTCCTGTGGGTAGCTGACAAATTAGAGAATAAGGTCCGTGGAACTTGTGTTGTACAGGAGTGGGGGTCATCGTCCAACCTCAGATCAGGCCTCTGAGCATTCAAGAAAGTATCGTGTAGAACACAGAGAAGGCTAACACTTTGGCTCCTGAAAGGGAATAAAAAGAAAAGAGTGCAGCAAAGAAAACCACCATGAGGAAGTCATAGTTTCGCACATGCGTGGAATACCTGAAAAAGCCAGCAAGTGAAACAGAAATGCCTCATGTTAATCAGAGATTCTTGAAGTCAAAGGGAAGACATTTTCAGAGTGTCAGATAATATGGCATGCAGACTCAAACTGCATAGCACACATGTATTTTTTGAGCTACAAACTATTTGTCAAAGTCCTAAGTATCAAAGCACTGAGCTGCGTGTTGATAGGGAAAAAGAAATATCCAGGAAATTTCCTGCCCACAGAGGACTAAACTGTTTGGGCATCGTGGGCCTCCATGAACTCGGCGACAAGACTAGGCCTTACTGGTGCGTGAACAGACTCACCTGTGGCAGATGCGAGAACTCTGGGACTCGTCAGGCCTCCCGGGAGCCTGTGCTTCCGGGCAGCATGGAGTCAGATGGATTTCATGTGGGATCGGTGTGCTGCTTCCTCATTCACCAAAGCCCCACACCAGTCCCTGAGCTGCTTTAAGTTCCCTCAAATTCTAGAAGACCAAGTCTGCTTGTACATGAGAGAAATGAAAGGAAAGTAATGACACCTATTGAGCATCTTCTCTGTGCCAGGTGCGTTATCTGAATTATTGAATTCAGGTTCTCCTAACACTCATTATTACCAACTCACAACAGCTAAGGCAATAAATTCAATGAATACTTTGTTGACTGATTAAAAAAAGATGAAGCAACACTGAATAACTTCCTTTGGAACCTAGGGGAAGAATACTTTAGTCAGGTAGAAGACGTGTTATAGAAAAAATGGCCTTTCTGTGAGGCGTTGACAGGGTGGGGGCCTGAGAAAAGTGGAGAGTAGGGCACATATATTCCCAAAGGTGAGTCCAAAGGAATAAAGCTCAGACACAATCCTGAGTCACCTATGAGGACGATGTTTGCTAGTGTAGGAACAGCAAGCCACAGTTCCACAAAATATTAATGTAGAATATTGATTCACATATAAGAAAAAATGAATTTGTGGCCTGTTGTGTTAAACAGGTAGTTATATAGTTATTATGCAAACTGAGGGCCTTTAATATGGTAATGTGCTGTATCCTTTTCCAACAGGACTCTCCTGTCTTCATTTACCAGCAAGTGTTTATTGAGCACTTAGTACATGACAGGCACCTGGGAAGCATCAGGGAACAACATAGACAAATGTCCCTGCTGTCTGGAGCTTATACCCTTGGGAAGAGAGACATGCAAATGACAGTCAGCAAGAATAAAATAAATAAGTAACTCACATCTAAGAGATGGAAAGTTGTACTTAATGAAATAGAATAAGTAGATCCACATAAATGAATTGAGAGTGCTAGGGGTTGGGGAGGGGCAAACGGGCTGACAGGATGGAAGAGAGTGGTCAGGGTAGGCTGAACTGAAATGGTGATATCTAAACAGACTCAGGGAAGCAAGGTAGTTAACCAGGCAGACATCTGGGAGGACATTCCAAACAGAGAAGAGAGTCAGGCAAGGAGGCCTCTGTAGCTGGAGCTGAAACAGCCCAGAGGAGAGAGCTGGGAGGCCGCAGGGTTCAGAAGGGGGCACTGAAGCTCTTACTGGGTGGTATTGGTTGGTGTCAATAGGACTTTGACTTTGCCCAGAGCGAAGGGGGAGTTGTCGCAGGGTTTGGAGAGAGGGGCGATGTGATTGGTCTGTTTTAGAACACGTGCACTGTCTTCTGCTTTGAGGGTAGACTGCATGTCTCTTTCATAGAACAGTTCAAGGGACTAAGGTTTCATGGCCCTTTTTTTCCCTTTTATTTCATCCTTGACAGCAGAGGCTGGGTCTCACCCATCCTTGCCTACTGCACTACCTCTACACCTTCTAGAGAATTTATTTAATTATTTTTATTAAATAAGTGCATAAATACCACTAGCTTTAGGCATTCCTCAGACCGCATGTGCATCGGTTTATCTGGTATAGCCCCAAATCTGCAGCCTGGGACACCTGAATTACGACAGTACACATGTCAGTGTTGAGGATAAAAGAAATGTGTTTCTTGGTTGGGTTTCCTCAAGGACAGAATCTCGAAAGTAAGCGCAGGAGATGCCACACTTTAATTCTACAACTCTTTGAACCAAATAGATTACTGAATGCCAACAAGATCAACTGCCTTCGGGTAGATGCCTTCCAGGATCTGCACAACTTGAACCTTCTCTCCTTGTACGACAACAAGCTTCAGACCATTGCGAAGGGGACCTTCTCACCTCTGCGGGCCATTCAGACCATGTACGTATATGTGCTTTGGATCACATTTGATGACTGTCGTTTTCACTCTGAACTTGAGAGTTGAGTTCCTTGCAAGTCCTGTATAAAAAAAGTTGTTCTGTGTGTGTTCCTGAAAGGCATTTGGCCCAGAACCCCTTTATTTGTGACTGCCATCTCAAGTGGCTGGCGGATTATCTCCACACCAACCCCATCGAGACCAGTGGTGCCCGCTGCACCAGCCCTCGGCGTCTGGCGAACAAAAGAATCGGACAGATCAAAAGCAAGAAGTTCCGTTGTTCAGGTAATTTCGTACCTCACATGATGTTTCCCCTGAGTTACCAAAGACAGCGGGTACGGAACGCCTAGAGACGGTTGGCCTTTGCCTGAACTACCAAACATTATGCAACCATATTTCTTTGTCTTCTATACCTAAAGAAAAAATAAAGAGGACCGTAAACACAATTCCTATAGGCCTCCTGTGGGTAACATTTTTTTTACACTATATGAAGCGGAAGAAATAGGCTACTAGCCAAGAAAAAAATGATGCATGGTTACTTCATACTGTATTCCCAGGGTGCCAACGTAACAGGGGCCTTTTAGTTAACTCGCAATGCCTTTTAAGCCTGTTAAGTCTCATGTTTGTGGTATTATTCTCCATTGAGAAACTTAAGGTAATTAATCATGTTTTCATTGCTTCAGGAAATGAACTGAGACTTGGTTACGTGATTTGCTCAGGCTGAGAAGTAGGGGAAGAAATCTCCTGATCCCTTACTGAATACTGTCTTCTCATTTTTGCATTCTCTTATTTTGACTAGGACTGTGAGGCTACTTTTTTTCCCCCAAAAGGCCATATTTTAACATGCTGGGAATATTACGTTTATTTCTAGAAAGCTAACTATAGATGTATTGTATTAATTATAAATAGAAAGCTTACTTCCTTGAAACTTACAATTTGCTTTGGTCTAATCTTTTCTATTTTCTTACGATAAAACACATTCTGTAGGGTTTGAGCAGTACGCCACCTAACTATCCCAGGCCGATCTCTCATTCGGCAATTAATTCATACTAAAAAGCTAATATCAAGACAAAGCTGGGTATTGTCCCTGGTTCTAGATGTGTTTACTACTCACTGTACATTATTATACTCCAGCCCCTGCTGGAAATATACATGTTCACGTAATTGTCTGTGGTAACTTTAGTCCATTCTTAATCTAATATAACTCATATCTCTGCTTGCTGACATTCAGGTGCATATTCTATTTTTTTTTCTCTTTTTTTATTTAGCTAAAGAACAGTATTTCATTCCAGGTAGGTTTGCTCGGTAGTAGGACTAACTACAGACACCCTTTCCTGACCTTGTAAAATGTAGCTCCTAAAACTCTGATGTGCATGCTTCTGAAAGGGCAGCGGGGGCGCTGTGTAGGTAGATGACCTCCGCTTAGATCACTTAGAGCTGTTTCCCGAACACCCAGCCTTTGCATGCAGCTGCGGGTGTTAAGTATACGTATTATTAAACTCCCACCTTGTATTTTTCCTCTCTCTCCTACTTTGGCACATTGTCTAAAATTTCTCACGGTAGAGCTAAAATATTGGAACCTATGGCTTTCTACTTAAATCATTTTCTCTTCTTACATCATCTATCTGACCTTTTGACCTGTTTTTAAAATGTGGCTTACGAGCTGGTTTTAAAGACAGAGAACTTCCTGCCGTCAAAGAGCTAGTTCTTCATGAAATCAGCTACACACACACAGTTGTGAGTTTCAGTCGTGGGAGTTATTTATTTGTATTGTTTTTATATTGATGTGAAAAGAGTGTCCCTTGATTTCCTTGACTTGGCTCACTGTTGCTTTCCTTGTTACACAAAAGCAGCAGCTCCTGTTGATTTGCATGCAGTTGTACTTGCTCTGTGGCTCAGCATCCCTGCCATCCGGGCGCCAGAGTCCAGCTCCATAAACACAACATTGATATCCACCCGCATCAGAAGTTCATGGGCGCTGGGTGCCTCGAATAATTTAGGCCAGTGAACGAAATGTTCTTAGAGAAGTACTGGAGATGTGTCGGCGCCACACTCTTAACGCCATCCAGGCTGAAGATTCCAGAACTAGCTCTTTGAAACATGTTTCTTTATCTCTTCTTTTCTTGCTTGCCAATTGTGTAAAATGCCTCTTGACTTGTTTGTTTTAAACCATTATGTTAAAAAATATATATGGTGAGTAGTGATTGATCGGCCACATTTACCATGTCCTGGTATACTCTAGGCTATAATGTATTTTAACATTTATAAATAAAGATGCTTTCTGTAGTGTTAGTACATAAAATCATAGCTATTTTTTAAAGAACTCTGGGTTTGGTCTCCTTTTTAAGGAGACAGGTGTTGCTTGCCATTCTTGAGTTATGATTTGAATAATGTTATGCATTGAACAAATTTTGTTTTATTACCTATTTTGAGCTTGAGTGATCAATAATTTTTTACTTATTACACTGGCAGCATAAGAATTAGCATGTCAAAAAAAGTAACATGTTGAATAGAGGTTGATTGATTAACCTTATTTTTACCCAATTATTAGGTAGAAAGTTATCTGATAGCTATTACTTACCCACTAAAAGATCTGTTCTAAACACCAAAACACCTATAGGATAAAGCAGTATTGCTTAAATCCCCAATTAATATAATTGTTAGCAAATTATTCAATCTATTACATTTAAATATTCTTCATTATTTCATATTGCTTTAAATATTTGTTTATTACATAATACATTATTTTAAATAGAACTCATTAATAATTTAGAAATTAATATTTTCAATTCACCAAATAAAGAACAAAAGCCAAGTTGTTGTCATAAATTTGATGCATTTTTGCCCACTTATTGACAGCAGCCAAAATAGGTTTTAGAAAGTACCTTTTACATCAAATATCATGGCTTAGTTGTCAGTTTATGGTCATTTGATTTACATTATTTAAGACAATAATTGTAGAAGTCAGGACTCAGAAGAATCGTTGGCCCCACTCTCCCTTTTCTTCCAGATTGTAATGAAATGTGAGCATATCTGAAGAGTCACCCTATAATAAGCATCATTGTCATTGTATAGAAGTGAATTACTCGAAATGTAAGATACCTAGTGTACCTATCACTTAGTCTTAGTTCCCAGTATTTTCTCATTTTAATTTTAACGCAAAAGCTTAAACCACAATACAAAATATTTTCAATAAATGTCATGGCATTAATTTCCAAATGTAATGAAACTGTTGCATCAGCTTTGCAAGCTTTTTATCTGATTCCATTTTAACTGAATGGCATTATTTGTAAATTGGAAAGGTGATTATAAAGCATGTGAACCACAACCTAAGGATTAATCCAAATGTGCTGATGATAATCCTTGAAGATCTACATGATAAATTTTTCACTTAATTTTACATGTTTATTTGCCGACCACCATTCCATCTGGCATTCTAGATATCACAGTGATAACTCAAAAGAAAATCCATCTTGCAGAGGGTTCATCTTTTAAAGGAATTGACCAGAACTTAATTTGTGCTATGCATCTTGGATGTCATTGCTTTTCCTATAAGAACATTATGCTTCAAAAAATTACCATAAAAGTTTACAAAGCATGACGATTCCTAGCCTTCCATACCATCGCCCAATAATTGCCACAGCAGGGAAAGAAGAACGAGACCTTTAGTTTTATATATGTATACATGCCTGTTAATCTTAATTGGGATTGCTGTCTTTCTTTCCTTCTTGGTGATCTTTACTTTTACAGGAGTTCACCATTTGGGCTGTAAGTAAAGTGTCTGATCTGAAACATAATGTCCCCCCTTTTCAATCCTGGTTGTACCTACCTTCTTCTAGTCTCAGTCTTTTGCGCCTTTCTTTTTTTTTTTTTTTCCCCAAGAAGAAACCACAGATCTTTTGAGCCTCTCTGTTGTCCTTGTAGCTCACGTCCAACTTCTCCCTGGAAGTTGTTCCTGAAAGCTGTTGTTTCCATTCTGCAGTTCTGAGGAACACAGCGGAGGCACCTTTCAGTAAAGCCCCTTCTTTGTGTTTCCAGGAAAATCTTCGGTAGTAATACTCTTACTATGGTCATAAACATTCTGCGGGAAGAATGCAGGTCATGTGAACAGTATTACATTTCCAGAACGTCTGTAGCTTTTCTCCTGCTTCCCTTCATCCTTCCTCTCCGTCTTCCCCTTGGCCTAGTGGATGGTGTAGTGATTATGTAGCGAGATTTTCTGTTGTGCTTGATCTAACCATGTGGTTGCCAGGTATGAGTAAAACATGGTTCCGTCAAGCACCATGGAACGTCACGCAGCTTTCTACAGCATGGCAAGCTGCTGAGGCTTAAATCAGGATGTACTGGTCTCTCTTGATAAAATCAAAATAAAAAAGAGGGCTTTTTAGGCATTTCTGGAGATTATGTGAGAGGGGGAGAATAATAAAAGACCATAGAAAATTTAAAAACCTGAATACATCTATTTGCCTTGAAAGCCCTAATTTTAAATGATACATAGGGATATGTTTATGACTGGATACATTTTAAATTCTTGACTCCAAGAAAAAAAATAATCTTTTTAACAATTAATAGCCATTGTGTGATTCGCTGTCAAGTAGGCTTAGAATGGCTCATGACTGGATCAGCAGAAAGTACAGCTGTGAAAAGCTCATCTCTATTAATGTTTTCCTGTCCTGTGAATCTAGTTACTCTTTTTTTCCAGCCAATTCCAAGCCCTTGTTTTAACCCTCTCCTGACATCCATTGACCAAATTCCCCCTAAGTTGTCTCCCCGCTGCATAATCTATAGTTATCTTCCTTTTTTTTTCTTCCTACAAATTAACAGACATTCTAACCGTTAGACTCAGTATCTTTCTGTTTTATTTTTCTTGGCTTGAATCCTCAATAGGTACAGAAGATTATCGATCAAAATTAAGCGGGGACTGCTTTGCAGATCTGGCTTGCCCTGAAAAGTGCCGCTGTGAAGGAACCACAGTCGACTGCTCCAACCAGAAACTCACCAAAATCCCAGACCACATTCCCCAGTACACGGCAGAGCTGTGAGTTCCTCGTCCTACAAAACCCAGGGTGGGAGGGAGGAGTCAGGAGCATCCAAGTGTCGAAATTTCGGTCTTGCCCTTTTATTCTGAATTATTACGTTAATCTTAGTAAATACACATTGCTATAATTCTGTGCACAGGAATATCTTAAAGGCTATCTTACTTCATTTTTCTGGCCC
>PVKM010005740.1:0-46809 GCA_004027735.1 Carollia perspicillata | reverse complement strand
CAAAACAAGACAGTAACTTTTCATTTAACCATCTTTCCCTATAAAAAAGTAAAAATAAAAACAAGTCTTATGGTTTGTGTGTTAAAGAACCAAACATGATACAGTGCCTGCCATTACCTTGGGAAATTAGCTGAAAAGCATTCAAAGGCTTTCATTCAAGAGCTCTGAATTCATTTCTTTGATTTCCAAAGAGAAATCTGTCTAGCCAAGCAGGTGTATGAATTCGAGGGGATTTCCACCTCCCCTCGGAAATGACCTCTAACAACCCCAGTCCTGCCGTCTAGCTCTCTGTGTCTATTTGTCCGTGTAGCCCAAAGAAACTGTCTCCGTGAGACCACAATTTTTGATCACACAGAAGAATGTCTGGTTCTGCTTTTGGAACCCTACCAAGAATCTTTAAAAAACATGTGTTCAGGCAAAATGTAGTACATTTGGAAAGTAGGACATCTTTGCAGCAAGGAGAGCCTTACCAATTAAATGGCTAGTAATTTAGACATGATATTGTAACCCACAGTAAATGGAAAGAAATGTCCAAACTTGGACACTGGAAATATTCCGCAGGGTTATTATGCACAAACTGGGTCAGAGCCACGCTTGTGACTTCTTTCAAAATTACCCTGGCTTTAGACAGGGACTGATGTAATCAACAAACCCAAGAACTTCTTAGATTTTTAGGATGAGTGACTAGAATTTATAGAATGGGGAAAAGGAAAATTGAAAAGAACGTCTGGCACAGTGCTGGGAATCCCCTAATGGGATAGGAAAGGGGTGCTGGGAATCCCCTGAAAACATCAGATGGTGCTTGACCATCAGACAGACTAAATTCTGATACTGTCTGGTGCAGAATTTTTGTCAAATTCCTTAACCTTTGTGAGTCTCAGTTTTCTCAATTGTAATATTAACCTGACAGTATTGTTGATGAAATTATCAAAGTAATGTATATATAATGTGCTTGACTTGATATCTGATACACATGTGTTAATATCATGTTATTATTGTTATTAATATACTTATTGTCATTCTCTTGTTGGTTCCTTTGTCTGGGAACCAACCTGTATTTCTTGCCATTGCTGAGGGTGTCAGCATTAATAAGTCAGGGCTATGCAGGGCAGATTTGCTGTGGAAATACTGTCCTTATCCGAGATGTGCTGTGAAAGCATTAGGAAGCATATAACCAATTTGTAAAGTCTAAATCTTAGAAAAGTACATTCGTTTTTTTTAACACTTTTTTTTGCTTATTTTGTTGAATAAAATAGAGGTAAGCAAAATCCACAGAGTAGGTTTAGAACTTTACTGAGAACCACACGGGTGTGAAGATGCTGTATGCTGGAATGCATAATACAAATTTAAATCTGTTTCAAGCATGGTCATCTTTTCTTATTTTTGTTCTTAGTCTCCAGTTTTCCATCCTTCTTTTCCTTCACCAATTCCTTTTTTTGGCCATTTTATTTATTCCACTTTGTTTTCTTCCCGCTCCTGCCCTCAAAATCTCATGATTAGGGCGTTTGCACACTAAATGAATTTTCTATTGACATCATTTTGGGTGGTAGAGATGGGCCTACATATGCTCAGTAATACATTAGTTTAAATCAGGTTTTTCAGTTTTTATGGTATTTGAAATGGTTGTGAGAGACACACCGATGTGAATTTTTGTTTTGGCAACATATGAGCTATATGAAATTCATCCCTAAAATTAAAAAAATATATATTTAAAAGCAGAAACTGGTAAAATAGTATGATTTAAAGACTTAAAGGAACTTTGTCTCTGCAAAAAATAGAACCTTAAATTTCACATTTGGAAAAGGGTTGTCTTTTAAGGGGATATACAGAGAAAAGTGTGTCATAAGGGGCCCTATTTACACTCATAAAGCAAATGACAACACTCATTATTGTTGAAGAAATAATGACATCATAGGAACTTGTGTTTTAGATTGAGAAACTAGTTTTCTCCAATAACGTGAACTATTATAAATGGCTGAGCCACAGCCATGTGTCGGATTTCTAATTTTGCACCTACAGAGCAGAGGCAGCTGTGGATTGCGATGCACTGCTCTTGTAAACTCTGCTCGCCCTGGTGTGTGTGTGTGTGTGTGTGTGTGTGTGTGTGTGTGTGTTTGAGATGGGCTAGTCATCACCTCTAACTGAAGCCTTACCTAAAAATAATTTGTTATTCTAGACACAGTGCAATATCAGTTAGTATTTACACATTATGTCTGGATAACACAAGTTGTACTGCAGTTGCACTATTCAGTTCTGATGTGATTGTCCTATTTGGATTCACAGGGTGACTATACAACTTGATTTTCAGGGGATTATAGTTTTTCCCAAAGGCGACACGTATTCTCTTAGAAAATCAAACTGGGCTGGGGCGTAGAAAATCAAACCGAGAAGTAGTTCATCTCATCCTTGCACAGGAAGAGATGAACTCCTCTTAGCATACTGAGAGCCCTCCTGGTCTCAGGAAGACTAGATCTGGCAGGGAAAGGCTGCTCAGGAGGTCAGCAGGTGCTGAGAGCCGCAGTGCAGAGTGCATAAGCTCAGTCATGATATGGAACATAAGAGCTGAGCCTGCTCAGTGATGGGAAAGTGTGACAAAAACGAGGGCAGTGATCTTTTACTTTCTTCCAGATAAACCAGCTTAGAGTAGAATCACACTCGTACTGAGGGGAGGCAGAGGTTCCCACGCTGTCAGGTGGTCAGGGGTGGTGGTGAGTGTGGAAGCCGAGCGAAAGTAGACAAGGCTGATGTATTTGAAGCTGATACTACAGTCTCCCCTGCTTGATCCCAGATATACCCGGGGCCTCTCTGAAGTGGCTTGATGCCCACGATGAAAATGCGACCCCACACAATACAGGCTGGTGAAGAATGAATAGTGGCAAAAAGAAGCCCAGCTCTGAAGTGGGGACTGGTCTCTTTGGAAAGTAATAAGGACTACGAGAAAATACTCATTAAAATTAGCAAACTTCCTTTTTATTAAATTTTAATTGAAATACTCAAATGCAATTTTTTAGGTATAATTTACATACAATAACATGCAATAATTTAAAGTAGACAACTTGATTAAAAAATTGTATACTATGTAACCAAGGCTCACATCAAAATGCAGGCCTCTTGTGTCTGGCTTATTTTTTTTCCCACATGTAGGTTTGAGGATTCATCTCTGATGTTGCCTGTGGCTATATTTCTTTTCTTTTATTTATTTTTATTTTTTCTCTGCTTCTTTCCTTTTTGTTGCTAGATTAGAAGCAACTTGAGTCTATCTTCTTTGTGTAGCTGTGAAATAAAACAAAAAGATCATTCATTTCACTTATTTTGATATTGTTAATGAGTTTAATATGAAAATTGACATTTTTCTATAAATATGCATTTACTTGGATTTAAAACATTTAAAATAAAATACATATATTATTAATCAGGCTATAATTTAATGAGAAATATAAACTTGTAGAAATCAATAAATTTTCCAAAAATTTTATTTTTATTAGAACTGTAGTACAATGTGTTTATGAAGTAACTTGAATCATTAAGTTGTTTAATAAGAAATATATTTATAATTGAACATGATTATTTGTTTTAATCAGGGTCTAAATTTGTTCCTTTCACAATGTAGATGTGAATTTCCTGATAGCAATTTAAATACATGAGTTTTATGATTTGCTTCCAAGAAGTTTGGAAAATAGAAAGGGGCAAAGAAGAAAAGAAGAAGAAATATACATTATCCCTGAAAATATGAACTGGTCTATGTGAGAATACTTTGCTAAACCTTTGCCTACAATGTGTTTTTGGGCCCTGTTCCCTTTTTCTGGATCCTTGCTGTAGAATCAGTCTTATTTTCCTACTGTCAGCATTTTCTTCCCTACTGGGTTCTTGTCATCAGGCATTCAGGCATGCTCGAACTTTCCTCATCTCAGAACACACTTTCTATAAACACACACACACAGCCCCACAACCTCCTCCATCCCACCGTTCTCTTTACCATTCTTCCACTTAGTATTTCCATTTCATATCTAAATATCTTGTGTGGTCCATAAATTTTCTCTTCAGTTCTTAAGCACAGATGTGCTATTCAACTCACTCTAATATAGACTTCATATTACTGCTTCCCATCGCAATTTGTTACAGAGAAAATAAGCAGGTCAATAAAAGGCCTTTGAATACTTGAATGTTTTCTTTCATTATTTATTTTTTTTGTTAAAAAAGAATGAGATATTATATTTTCTAGTTTGTGGGTGATATAGACTAGCTATTATCACTGTGATTTACTTTTAAAATGTGGAAGATTTAGAAATATCCAGGATATAGATATTTGGTATGTTTATGTATATATTCACACATGTTCTATGTCATTTACCAAATCTTCTTTGTTTCTTCTCAATTAATTGCTTTGTTCTCTAGAGTAATGGGATATGGAAACCCCACAGACACTGCTGGACACATAAAACTGAACCCTGTTGTAACAAGCTGAGTTTCAGGGTTTATTGGTCCTGTCGTGTAAGAAGGCAGGCCTTGATTGGGTCTGGCAGGCCGTCTGTTCCATCTCAGGTGTCCTGGGAGTCTTATGTCCTTTTTAGGCGGGTTAACAGATCCAGCATATATGCCATACTTTTAAGAAACTACCTTCTTCTTCTAATTGACTAGAAGAAAATAATTGGTGAATACTATATTGGAGAATAATCATTGGCATTAAAACACAAGGGGGGACCCAAAACACCCCAGAATTTATTTATAAAACATTGTGTATTTATTCTTACATGTTTAAACTTCAGTCACCTTCAAAGTACTCTCCATCTGATGCAATGCACCTATTGACATTTTTCCACTGCTCAAAAGTGTCTGAACACATCGATTTTGATGCCTTTTAGTGCTTCTGCCATTTTTTGTTTCACCTCTTGCACATCAGCAAAACATTTCCCCTTGAGGACATTTTTTATCGGGGAAACAAAAAAAAAAAGTTGCTAGGTGTGAGATCAGGTGAATAGGGAGGGTGGGGTATTGGGGTCATGCCATTTTTGGTCTCAAACTGCTGAACACTCAATGCAGTGTGGGCAGGTGTACTCATAAATCACCCATCATGAAATGGGCAAACATATTGAAAGAGTGTTTAAAAAAGTCCACTGAAGCCAAATACAGCCTCTCAAAACAATGCCAGTGGATACACTGATATAGATGGGTTCCTAGAACACTCGCTTAGTAGAAAAAGCCTGTACTACAAGGGGCCCACACATCAGAAGATAATTCTACTTTTTTTGGGGGGTTCCCTCTCATAGTATCTTGATCAAAATTATTATTTTTGTCAAATGGGTCCCTTGATTCTTCTAAACATCAGATTGCTGGGGTTGGAATGTCCGAAATGGTTTCCTTATTGACAAGCCTGGGGCCTGAGGTGAAAAAATTCAGCGAGGGCTCACCAGGCATCTCTCTCCTCATGCACACTCTCCACATGGCTTGTCTGGGGCCACATCAGGGAAGTAGGACTTTTTATTTATTTTGTTGTGGAAAAACGAACTCTGACATGACTTGGGGTCAAAAGAGTAAGCGCTTTATTAACACATGTGGACCCAGAGGAGACAGCCTCCAAATTCTGGGTGCTGAGGAGGGGTCAGGCAGGTGGTTAAATACCTTTGTAACAAATTGGGGAGAGAAGGGGTCACGTGGCACAAGCAGGGAGCAGGAGTGTGGGAGCCAAGGACACAGAAGCAGAGAGCAGAAATTGTCTGGGGCCTGGGACAAAGAGAAAGCAGGAGATTAACTGAGTCAGAGACAGGGAGTCAACTAGTCAGCAGGTGGTCGTCTGGAGCCTGGGGGCCAGCAGGGAGTTATCAGAGGTCCAGAACAGAGTGCCAGCTTTAACTTCTATTACAATGTATGTATGTATGTATGTATGTATGTATTTTACTTGTTCAAGTACAGTTTTCTGCCTTTTACTCCCATCCTAGCCCATCCCCATCTCTCCCCACCTCCCTCCTGTTTCCACCCCCTCCTTGTTTTTGTCCATGTGTCCTTTACACTTGTTCCTGAAAATCCTTCCCCTTTTCCCCTGAAATTCCCTCCCCTCTCCCCGCTGGTCACTGTCAGCCTGTTCTCTATTTCAGTGTCTTTGGCTGTATTTTGCTTGTTTGTTTGTTTTGTTGATTAGTTTCCTGTTAAAGGTGAGAGGATGTGGTATTTGTCTTTCACCGCCTGGCTTATTTCGCTTAGCATAGTAAATGCCTGGCTTTCCCTTAAGGAATTATTCCAAGAGACCAAAGCAGGAGACTCAAGGCTTCTTATAACTTTGCAAATCACATCATGTTATTGTACTTGCACCCTCATTCTGTGGATAGATAGGGACAAACCGTATTCCTGTGGGAAAGTGTGAACACCAGGAGGTGTGGTTTAAAAAGGGGTTGCTTTACAGGTGGAGCTACTGTATCGGTGTCGTTGAGTCACTAATTTTCTCTCTATATGTCTTTCCATGGATATTAATCATTATCATGTTGCTCAAGATACAAAGGAAAAAAAACCCTACTATCTTGATTTTTATGACTGGAGCCATCAATGGATTTAAGGTATTTGCTTGGTAAAGTTGCATAAGGATTGTGAAGTACTTGGGAACAAAACCAACTGCATACATATTTAGCTGCTCTCCTTACAGCTGTATAATTTGTCCCCTTATATTTAAATATTAAATAGTCTGAAAAGGAAAGCATGTATATTTTATACATTCCATTGTTATTTTCAAGTTTAGAATTGTTACTAGGTCAAGAAAGCTGCAATAAAAGAATTCTTAAGTGACACGGCATAGTATGTAAGACACTCCATTGTGCAATGTAGCCAAGTGGCATGTATTTCCTCTAATCTGTTTTCTTCTCATGTTCCCAGTAAGCTTTAGAATAAAAAATAAACATTTAAAACTAGCTTCTTCTATTTATTTATTTATAAGAAATAGTCCTGAGAGAGACCAACAAGTCACCAACAAAAATACTTTTATTATAACAAATGCTAAATCTTATTAGTTAGAACATACATAAATGCAGATTGTTTTAGAAAAAAATAGAGGTTTTACCTTCTTTAGCCTGTCAGTTTCCTGTTCATTGTTCTCCTGAAAAATCAAAACAAATTTGCGGCTCAGGCTATGTTTACACAACATAAAGGCTATGTTCATAACAAGAAAGAAAAATTGCCCTGGTAGTTTCTTTAGTGTAGGAACCAAACCAAAACATCAGGCCTCATTGTGTAGATCTATTCTTAACACGATTTAACATATCTATTGCCTATTGTGTGTCAAGAACTATAGTAAACTCTGGAAATGTTAAGATAAATACTACACTTTCTGCCATCAAAGAGCTTGAATTTCACAAGAAGAGACAGACAGTACACAAATACGTAGAATATATTGCATTAGGTTCTTATCAAATGCTGTAGGGTGCGAGATGAAGGGGTCATTTCTTTAGTGACTTGTGGGAAATGAATAGAAATGATAGAAAAGAGGTGACATTGCAGCCTGCATTTTTATGGTCAGGAGGACATACAAATGTAGGAGCCAACAGAGAGCTTGTTTCTAATTTAAACAAAGTTAAAGATATTTTTTGAAATCAAGTTTGAAGTTTCAAAATATTAATAGTAACCTCATTATAAATAGAGGTTCTTAATATCATCTAAAAGCATAACATTATCTAAAAAATATAAATGAAACAGGTGAGAAATATAACAAGAATAAGTACACATAACTCATTATGTCTTACCCTATACCAAAAGAAATAAAAATTTAGTAATTAGGTAAAGTGTGAGCAAGGTTAAAATACACATGCCCTTTGTAAGCACACAAATAAATATGATCTAGCTCTGATTTAAGAATGCTCATGTAGCATTTGATTTAGATTTACTTTCCACTTTTATATGAAATTTATTAGATATTTTTTAATTTCCAAAGAATTCTTATATAGTATTAATTTTCATAATGTATAATTACTTTTGTTTTCAAAAATCCAAGTATTTGTTTAACATAGAATCCAGTTTCTTTCTTATTCTGTCTTTTTCTTTTCTCTTATTTTTTAAAAATTCCCAGTTACACTGCTTTATACCAAGGTTAATTCTCTTTATGGTCCTAAAAGTCTTCCAGAAGCTTTTGACTTGGCTTCTTACTTATTTTTGTGAGTGAAGGGGCCTCTTTTTCCAAGTATTCCTTGGTAACATGATGAACTGCACTTTGAATGGGTAGGATCAGGCCTCACGCTGAACCTTCAGCCAGTCGTGGTGGCCAGAGGAATGGGACACTCAGTCGCTTAGTCTGGGTTGCACTTGCCACTACAGGATCTGGCATACATTTAACTTCGAAAAGTGAAAATGGAGCTGTTAAAAGGGAAACGTGGGGTTGCTGCAAGGAGACAATGAATAATCATCCATAACACAGAAGAAATATCTGGATAAAGAGTAGGTTTACTAATTTAAAAGACTTGAATTTTTTGATTCCCAATTCTAATGTAAATTACATAAAGAAAAAAGAAAGAAATAACGTTCCATTTTATGTGGGCTGTTGTCCCAAAGGAACAGTGATGAATTGATGGAAAGAAACAAATATTCACAACCAAAAGACACAAACAATGGAAGAAAAAAAAAATACCTCACCAAAGTAGCTGCACAGAACAGAAAACACAGTAATGCTTCCTGCAGTTTAGAAAAACTCCTTGGCCTTCGGCTTCCAGCAAGGGGCTGCCACGGCCAGTGATGCCACCTAGCAGGGTGGAAGACACCATCGGATTCTTCAGAAATTCCCTTTCCCTTTTGCACAGGGATTTATAAGCTCTGTTGGCCCTTTTAAGTAATCAGAAAATTGGCTCCCTACCTTCTTGCTCAACAGCTGCAATACGGCAGAGTGTTTACCGGAGATGGAAGAATTAAAGGTCAATTTTCAATGAGTTAAAAGTGACTAGAATTCCAGTGGGAATAAAAGACTCCGCATTCCCTATGAGATGACATTTGGATCATTTTCCCAAAAGGCCAGAATTTTAGTCCTCCCTGAAACCTACTCATGCCACACTGTTATTTAAGGACATGCACAACATCGCCCATGTTTGGGGGGAAGCATTAAAATATGAACTATCTAATAATTACTAATTTATTTTTGTTCCCTGTTGAGTCTTCCAGAGCTATAAGATATGTGAAATGGAAGACTTCTTATGTATATATGCATGTATTTCAAATATTGTGTTTTAAAAATAAGGAATATTCAACATTTGTAAAAACAACCATTGTAAAAACTTGAAAGTATAAAATACATACTTAAAAATCACCTGAGAGCTCACCATGTAAAGATAATCATTGCTCACATGTTTTTAGCGTCGTAGGATGTATTCAGTGCTGAGTTCCCAGCAAATGCTCAGTGGGTCCCACTGCTGAATAAATATAAATGGATGTCTACTCATAAAAAGACGCTGACATTCATCATTTAACATGGACAGCTTAGTTCTATAAACATCTTCTTTATCAAGCTTGATCAAAATGAAAAACAAAGGAAACAAGATATGCTGTGCAATATTCTGCAAGCTGTTATTCTTTGATGGGGATTCTCACTTTCTCATCCTGTTCGTATGATGCCAGTTTAATGACATGTCAGAGCCTGAGCAGCAGGCGAGTGAGGGAGTATGCCCACAGGAACACCTCACACAGGGAGGGCGGAGGGAGTTAGTAATTTATTATGACTCACTCGGGCGCTAAATATGACATTTCTGGGTAAGGACTGTGTTCTTGTCAGCTTGTCATTAATGCTGATCCCTGGTCCATCACAGGAGTTTTCTTGATGACAAAATATTTTTTATTTAGAAAAATAAAATATTACTTATTTAGGGAGTCAGTGGCTTAATTTAGGGAAAGGTGAAAAATAGAGAGTAGTTCATGCTGTCCACTGAAAAAAGTGATCTGTTTCTTGCATCTCATGATGCTCTTTGGGGAATAAAGTTGGGTATACCTAACAATGATAATGAGGGAGTAAGAGAAATTCAAGAACATGCTAGATGCAAATGAACATGTATCACTAGAGTGTGTCTTAAGGTTACATTCTAGGAGCTGTCGGGGAAAAAATTTTTCCTTATGCTATTTGGTGGTTATATTATAATGATTCCAATACATTAAAAAGTAAATATATCATGTTATAACTGGGCAAAATTAATTAATGTGATTTTTTTATGTGCACATACCCTTAGGATTAATTTACTTACTCTTCATAGTGAATCTATGGTATTTAAAGTACAATGAAGCTACTAGGGAGTAACAAATAACAACTCAGGCTACAAACTACACCCTTGCAGTCATTAGCCTTTTGTAAGTCATGAAGAGGAAGGTCTATACAGGGACCATTAAGTGCGTGCTAAGACAAAATTAAACTATCATGTTTCTAAAGAAATAGGCTTGCAAGTCCCATGAATGGAGAGATGAAAGGGAAAGGAAAGTAAGTGGAGGACAGTTTTAAAAGAGAAAAGAGCAAGTACATGAACTTAAGAGAAAGCTGTATGAGTCCAAATTGAGCTCCTCTGCTTACTAGTTACATGACTAGGGACACATCTTTGTGTTTCATTCCTCTCCATAACATGTGATTAACAATATTGGCTGACACGTAGAGTTATTTGGGAAATATAATGAGTTATTATATTTAAAATGCTTAGAACTTTAAAAGAGTAACTATCATATCAAAAGAAAATAAATCTTAGCTTTAATAATTGTGTCTTTATTCGAAAGCCAAAAAGGATTTTAGAGACAAATAGGTAGGAATAGCATAAGGCACCTGTAATATAAGTAAACTGTCAGTATTCTAGGATGTTCTTGTTAACCTCTTTGAAATAAAGGAAACTTTTTTTTTGCTTTCTGGTAGAAAGAGCCACCTGCTAGAGTCAGTGTACACCCACTTTAGATGTTTTCCTCTGATTAATTCAATCAGCAAAGGTTCAAGCTTTGATTTGATCCCAGAGAAAAATACATCCTTCCAGATGGTTTAGAATGTAATACTACTGTTTGTTCACTTGAATCTTATGTCTGGCTAGATGTTAGAGGTATAAATCAAATCCACATGCTGTTTGCCTATAGTAAATAAGAAATTTACTGAGGACTCCTTTGTGATTTCAAGAAATTCATTTTAAGAAAATCCTCCTTCTAGTGGCCCTCGGTGTCAAGTGATCAAATACTGCAAGTTATTCGTTTATGGGAAAATGTCTGTCTTGAACTAATTCTTGTTTTATTTACTCAACAGAAAATTTAAGTGTTTCTTTCAGCATGTCAAAATTAAGTGGCACACACGAGACCAGGATTTTGTAAATTCTGAAGTACACAGAAATCAGGGCTTAAAACAGGCCCTATATGGGGAAAGTAAATTCTTATGCCGGATGGTGCAGGGCTTGGAATTAATAATTTGGGACAGAAATTTTTGAAATAATTATGGGGATGGGTATTTTGGACTATTTCAGCATTAAAAACTTTCATATCCCACATGAATATTTACCAAAAAAAAAATACATCACCTCTATAAAGAGCCTCAAATCAAGTGGACAGGACGATCTGTTCTACAGAGACCATCCATCTTCTTTCCTTTGCAAACCTGCTTTTGTGCAGTAATGCTTTTTAGCTTAATGAACAATGAAGCTTTGAAGTCACACTTTGTTAAAATAGTGTGCATTTCCAGCTTGGCTATCACCATTTCTGAGTGCCAATTTACCAGAAACTAAGAGTCCCTGATAGGGCTCGTGTGGGGTGGAAACTAGTCAGCCTCTTGGTGGTGGTTTTATTGTATGGGTAGTAGTACCCTTTGTCATGAAACAGTCATCATCATGAATTATTATTCTGGATTTGGATTGGATTTATCTTCTTGTCATCTTTTTTATAATTTTAGCATCTGTGAATTTGTAAGTTTTCAATTTTGACCACACATATATGTATACATTTTAAATTCTTAAATTTGTGAACTATATTTTCAACTCAACCAAACATTCTTGGCTGAGGTATTTTTCATACTTATACTAAATTTATGATAGATAGATAGATAGATAGATAGATAGATAGATAGATAGATAGATAAACAACATATCAATTTTGGCTGAAGAGGTGTCAAGCCCATTATGCATATATTCAGATGAAAGGGGAGAAATTCAGTTAGTAATATATGTATTTCCATATACCCAGACAGTAAGTGTTATCTCACTAAAATGTTCAAATAATGGAATAATTTGATTTTGATGGTACATTTGTTGTGATAGATACCTAGACTTTTTATCTCAACACAGTTTGGGTAGTATTTGGTGTACTAATGATAAATGATACACATTCTAAGTAATACTTTGCTGAAGAAATTAGTTCTTAAATGCAAGTTGCATAAAGACACCTGCTTATCTGTTCTTTTAATTCTGCAGCGGGACTCGAACATGCAATGTGATTTGTCATGCTCTGATTTCCCAAACATGCCTGTCCTTGAATGCCACTTTCTAAGTGATGAAGAAAGAAACAAACACACACACTTCTACACTATAAACATACTAAAAAAATAGTACTTGCCCATGTTATTGCAGTGCGAGATTGGCTAGCTGCAGGTCAGTGGATATTGCTTGGCGGTGGAGGCACTACTTAACATGATGTAGCAAAAGCCCATGCAATTCCTTTCAATCAACACGTGCCCTTCAGTATCTAATTCCTATTGAGTTTATCACTTACAAACCGGTTTCAGAGGACTTACGAACTTTAGCCATAGTCTGTCTAGGTGACAGAGATTATTTTTAGAAAAAAATAACCATGTTTGTATAATAAACTTTAGCAATTAAATGTGTGGTGTATACCTTCTAAGGTCACACTGATATGTGAACTTTAGGGTGACTAGCTTATTTTTGATGGTTTTAAATATATAAAACTATAGAATTAAAAGATCCGAAGTGAACTTACAAATCATGTATTCCTTGTGACCAGGCTGCCACTTGACCCTTTTTATCAAGCAATTATCTGTGCTCTGAATATTCTAGGAAACTAATCTCTTGCCTAGGCAGCTTTTTCCATTTTGGAACATTTCACGGTTTGATTTTCATTTTAACTGCATGGAAATCTGTCTTTCTATAATTTTCATTTATTATTCCTAATTCTTCCCTTAGAGATATCTGATACTATTTCAGATATTTAAAGGTTGTTTCTATGTTCTAATAAGTAATCTATTTCCAAATGTAAGGTCTTGAGGTCTCCAGCCCTTATTAATCTTATGTTGAATGAATGAATATATTATTTTGAGATATTTTGATATTTTTACTATTCTCTATTGGAGGTTTTGCTGTATTTTGTTTTTGACACCACAGATAACATGATTAAAGAAGAATTCATGTTACCATGTACAATTTTATATCTAGCTACTTAGGGTTTTGTGGATGAATATTCTATATAGTATACAGTTTTTTCATTTTTTATTATTTTATGCATGTAATATTCTATCATATATTCTTATTATGTGAACACAGCTATTTCCCTCAGTTCTTTTCTCAAGATTTTTGCTTCAATACATGTTCATGGGAGAGGAGGCTACTTATTTTTTTCCTGTTGAGGAGGCTCCTGAATCTATACCAAAAGTAAGTTTTAGAAGACTCATATTTTGTAATATAAAATCAGCATGGAAAAATACCCAAGCCCACTTCCTCTAGGAAAAACTCATCAATATGTTCCATTTGAAATAAACGGTGAGACAGAAGGGGACTTGTCTTGAATGGATGCATCAGAGAGATTTAAGCAGGAAGAAGCAGTGTTTCTATTGAATGTGGCTACATTTGGATTTTTAAGGAAGTCCCATTTAAAGGTAAATGAATTTCATCTTTTTCATCAGTTTAGATTTGTCACTTTATATCTTAACTTGATGTCCATCACCTTCAAAAATACTTTACTACGAAGAATAACATCCTCTTTTTAAATAACTGTACATCTTTCAAAATTTGGATATTAATGTGGATACATTCGTACCACTCAGTCATCAGGCTCATACAAGTTGCACTAAATAGTCTCCATAAAGTACTTTACGGCAAATGTCCCAGCTCCAAGTGAAGCTTTACATTCAGTGTTCCTGTCTCCGTTTGGAAATATTTCTCTGTCTTTCCTCAACTATCCACATGCTGGTAGTTTTGAATGTATTGTAGGATATCCCCTAGCTTGGATTTGATGTTTCCTTATGCCAAAATTCAGGGTATGCCTTTCTAGCTGGAATAATCACAGAAACGATGCTGCATTCTTCTCATTGGCGTCCTTTAACCTGACATGCAATTTTGATTTGTCTCATTATATACGATGTTTAGTTTAATTACTGGATTAAGATGGTGTGTCAGATGTAGCCCATGTAAATGTACCTTTTTCCACTTTATAATGAATGTGTATTTTGAGGGTTATTACTTTGACTTGATGTAAAATATTCTATTAATCAATTAGTTAGTTAGTTAATTAATCAACAAGCTAATTATATCATTATGGATTTTTAAATTTTCTACTTTATTCAGTGAGTTTTGATCTGTTAATATCAGCATTTATTCTGATGTTCAAAATATCCCTGATATGATCAATAAGAGCCCTTTCAAGCTGTGACTGGTTTCCTTTTAACATGTCTCTGCCATTTCATTTTGAGCATTGCCTTGCTTTTTGACAAAGCAGATACTCCTGGCCCACCTTGTGTTTTCTGTGCTTCGGCCCTAGAACCATCAGGCATTTCTCTGAGGAGCCCTATTCCTCTGCGGAGAACTGTGTTTAGAAGCCAACACTCAGCACCAGATGTGTTCATTCTTTTTCAGGTTTCCCTTCTCCTCTATCCTCTCAGTGGACAGAGTTAGGGAATAGATGCATGCACATACATACTTATATTCACACATATGTGTGAACATGTGCTGTGTACATATCGTAGTGTACATAACATGTACATTTATATTAATTTTTTCTATCTCTATCCATCAAAAACGTTGACTTCACTTTGGTATTTCCAATTTTAATCCAACTATTGAGGGTTTATTTTAGTATTTTTTCTTTTCTTACTTCTAACCTCCAACCCTAATAGGGACAAACCTGGTTTCCACTCTACTTAATGTATTAATAATTTAATTATTACATCTGCATGAAACCAATCTCTCTTTTCTACTAACACACCCTCCAAGTTGGTGCCCCTCCCACTCATTAGGGCTCTGACCCTCCAGTCTGTGCCTCCCCCATGAGGATGATCTCCTTACCCTGCTTGGTCTCCACAGTCCCATGGGCTGTGCCCCTCAGGGGGTCCAAGCTGTGGCTTGAGGGCTGCATGCAGCCCAGATGGCTATGACTGTGGCCCAACACAAAATCATAAATTTACTTAAACATTTCGAGATTTTTTTTGTGATTACATGTCACAGTGTACTTAATGTGTGGCCCTAGACAACTCTTCTTCCAGTGTGGCCCACAGATGCCAAAAGGCTGGACACCCCCACATGGAAGGTGTTCTCCCCCTGCTCAACACTAATGCTCTCATGGGCTGTATATACAGCCTCCTCAGAATGGCAGGCTCTGAAAATCTGTACCATGTCTCCTTGTCATGGGGCTCTCCTCTTCCCTCATCTCACTTGGGTTCTGACACCTTGCATTGGGCTGACCCTCTCTAACCTCTGCCACATGAATGTTCCACTCAGGCACTGACACCCATGCCAGGTGGAGTCCCTGTGTGGGCATCGTCCTTGTCCTGCTTGGGCTATGACTCCTGAGCCAGGTTGCCCACCACCTCCAACATGGATGCATCCCACACCCTGCTCAGGTGTTGATATTCTATAGCACACCATTGTGCATAGGAATGGCCATCTCTTTCCCCCTGCATTACAATATTTTATGCCAGGGTGCCACAAATGCCTTTCTCACCCCTCTCAGGCTCTGACGCCACATGCATTATGCTCTCCCATTCATGACTTCCCAAACTCATACCCTGTGCTGGGCTAACCCTTGTGTGGCTGTCCTCTCCTCTCTGCTCAGGCTCTCACTCCCTGAGCCAGGCGGCCTGGCTGCACCACGCAGGCTGTGTGTAGCACATGGCTCTAGGTCTCTGTGGTGGCTGCTCCCCATTCCCAACTGCTGCGTCCACCTAATGTCTTTAGAACGGAGTAGAGTAGGAAGGAAAGAAAAGTGAGGAACAGAATAGGCTAAAACAGATTTTTTTATTTAGAAAGAGTTAATTAGTAGACTATACACAAAACTGCCTGAATTCCTCGTATACAGAATTTATTTATCACTCTTGTCCATTCAGTTCTCTTTCATTCCAATGGACCTGAAAAACATATCAATTTTGGAACTCTGGGAAATTCAATGTGAATATGATCTTGGTAGCAAGAGTTGGATACTTTCTGAAATTCTATACTTTCTGTTTTTTAATATCAGGACACACATGGGAGATATTTTCTTTTGTATCAGAGGAAGTGTTAAATTAGACATATGCATATTTCTGAGCAAACTGACTGATATTCCACAGAAAGTCCCTGTGCTATCAACAGTTCAACCGCTAGTGCCAAATTCATAGCTAAACTAAGATATGTTTTGCCCTTATGCATTTTAGGCCAAAAGCAATTAGAATTGAGAGAGTCTTGGGCTCAGACATTAAGAATCTGTTCATGTTGACATACGTTTATGATGTTGATGTATCTAGAACAGCATGGACTTTCTATTGAAGCCCGCTATGTAATCCTTTCTTCCTGGTATGAAAAAAATTGAGCATCTAGAGGTAGACTTAAAAATCGACCTTGATGAATAAAAACAATCACTAAGCTATATAATAAAAATATGCACAAAGTTCTGATTTAATAGATAAGATGGTTGTTCAAGACAACTAACTGCCAGGGCCTTAAATTTTCTTTTTCTTTCTATATTCCTTCTTCCCTTCCCTTTCACTCCCCTCCCCTCTCCTCCATTCTCTTTTTTTTCCTGCCCTCTCTTTGCTTCCTCCCTCCCCCACCCACCCCATCTCTGTTTATTTCTCTTTTTTTATTTTCTGATGCTGCTCTCTATTTTATGCTGTCACTTTCCACGCTCCATTAGATCTCTAGTGTGAAAGAGGCATTTACAGAGATTTAACAGTACCCTTCACAGAATAAGCATGTCTGGGCCAATTTTCTTGGCTTTGTAGAAATGTTAGAGAGGGAGGTGATTAATAATGTAGAAATATATCAGCCTACAGTATATTTTAAAAACACATCTGGCCATTTCAGTGAATTTATTCACAATTGTTTTTGGTCATTCAGGTGCTTAGTTCATACGACGGCAAATACCCAGAAAAATTAAAACTAACTTGTTTAAATATTTTGATGCCATATGTAGACATAATCATTGTAAGATATTCCACTGAATTACCTGATTTGGCCAGAGATTTTGATGATGGGCAAATAATGTTTCTCCTATGTATGATTTTTCATATAGTTTATGAAGATGTCTTATGTATGTCTCAGTATTTAAATGAGTATCTGACACATTATTTATTGTTAAGATCAAGAGTCAGTCTTCCAAATTTGTTGTAGTCACATCTGTCAGTCCATTTAAATTTTATAAGGCTGAATTTTTTTCCTAAAACAAAACAAAATATGACTGTCATTACCTAATGTCATAACATTTAGGTTTAAGCCCCAAAGAGTTTACCCACCCCTGAGTAACAGCTGAAGAATGGATATTCATATTTATATATATTCAAATAAAATAATAAGTATTTGGTCAAAGTATGAAAGTAAAAATAGGTTAAATGCATTATCCAAGGACATACACTAGGTAAATGATAGAGATGGAAGTCTTACCCAGTTCTATTCAACTAAAGTTGTGGCATCTTTACAACTAAAGTATGTGAGTTTTGACTAAATGTTCCCATTCTCCCATTTAGCTACACATTTGGGGTGTGTGTGTGTTTGTATAAGTGAATATAAGTGTGTGAATGGTTTCAAAATTAAAACAGATTTTTTTCTTGGCTGTAAATATCATGTATAGTTTTTGTATAAAGTTTGAACAATATACAAAGATGTTCAAAAGAAAGTAAAATTTACTACCCAGACAAAAATACTACTGATATTTTGAGGGACAACTTTATAGATCTTTAAATGCATTTCACACATGTAAACATTGATGTACAATCATATGCACGCAGGCTTTTACTATACATTCTTTTCTGCAACTACAGAGAATATATTATGACTATCTTTCTAAATATGTAGAGTTTGCACACATTTTTTACAATGGTTGCACAAAGTTATATTTTATGAATATGTATAATTTATTAAATTAATTACTTATTCATATCTATGTTTTTAAAATTTCATAATTCTTTTTATTTATAATCAACATTCTTATTAAATATTTTACTTATGTGTAAAAGTATGTATTATGTAAATAAAGGCAAAATATAGTGAATTAAACATCTATAGAACCAACTCTCAGAAGAGACTCTAGCCAATAAATTGAATTATTTTTTTATCTTTACCTGAGGACATGCTTATTGATTTTAGAGAGAGGAGAGAGAGGGAGAAAGAAAGGGAGAGACACATCAATGTGAGAGAGAAACATCAATCATTATCCCCAGCAGGGACCAAACCTGAAACCTAGGTATGTGCCCTGACTGGAAATTGAACCTGTGACCTCTCAGTTTATAGGATGACACTCTAACCAATTGAGCCACACTGGCCAGGGCAATAAATTAAATTGTTGCATGTCTCTTTGTGAAGGCATATTTCTTTCTTGTGTACTGGAGAGTTTTTGTTTTTGTTTTCCATTATGATTTTATTATACATGTGTTTATTCTTCAAAAGATAAATTGTTCATTTTTATGTTTCCAATTATGTGTAACATTTTCAACATTGTGCATATTTTTCTGAAGTTCATTTTTTAAAAACCTATGTTTTTTAGTTAATTCATATTGATACATATAGTTCTAGCTTGTTCATTTCATTCTATGATTGCATTCAATTTCTCTCACCATTTTCTTATCAGTGGACACTTTGGCTACTTCCATTATTTGGTATAATAGATAATGCTTATATGAACATATAGTATCTGACCATCTTAGCTAAAATGTACATTGTGATAAAAAATAAGTAAGATTATGCTATAGAAAACCTTTTTTGAGTACTTTATAGGAGAGATATGAATATAGTGAATACTATGATTAAGTATATCTCAAACATTTTAGGAATGAAATTACTGAGTTTTGATAGATATATCTTTAAAAATATTAGATAAATTAATCTCCATAATGGTTTTACTGTTTGTATTTTAATAGCAGAGTATGACTGTGTTACCACATCCTCACATGTACTTGGAGTTGGCAGACTATAAAATCCATTTTGGTAATCTGATGAGAAGGAAATTGTATCACCTTGGAGATTTTTAAAAGTATATTTGATTGACCATGCTGTTTCAGTTGTCCCAATTTTTCCCCCTTTGCCCTCCCACTCAGCACTTCCCGCTCCCTCAGGCAATCCCCACATCATCTTTCATGTCCTTGGTCATGAATATAAGTTCCTTGGCTACTCCCTTTCCTGTACTGTACTTTACACCCCAGGGCTGTTCTGTAACTACCTATTTGTACTTCTTAATCCCCTTATCTCTTTACTCATTCCCCAAACCCCACTCCGTTCTGGCAACTAACAAAATTTTCTCTGTATCCATGTCTCTGTTCTCATTTGCTTAGTTTGTTTTTTAGATTCAGTTTTGATAGATACGTATTTATTGCCATTTTATTGTTCATAGTTTTGATCTTTTTCTTAAGTAAGTCCTTTTAAAATTTCATATAATAATGGTTTGCTGACTTAATTTACATTCTCTTAATTCCCCCAAAAATGATTTTTTTCTTTCAGTTTGTTCTTTTTTTTCTTTCTGTAAAACTTTCATTATTAGTTTTTGTCTATTTTTGTTTTGGGGTTTATACTCTCTTAAAGAATTTAAGGTTTTCTTCATATACTCTGAATGTCGATACTCTATCAGTTATAGTTGCTGCAATTCTCTTTTCTCACTCTTAACTCTTATTTGATGACCTTTAATGTATAACTTTTTAAATATAATATAATTAAATATAATATAATTTGTGTCTTGTATGAAAAAATCCTTCTGTATTCTGAGGTAAAAAATATTTCACCTAAATGTGTTATAGTTATATTTTTCATATATAGTAATTTATTCCACCAAGAATTCAATATTTACATGGCATAAAGTCGATATTCATTTTAAAATTTTGTCTTCAAATTATAACAGGCTAGACAAGGAGTACCTGTTTTCTCATTGATCTGTATAATACCATTTAAGTCTTGGATAATCTTCCCATCTATGTATTTCTCTTTGGGTCTCTCTTCCTGTTATTTCATTTGCCTCTGGCCTTGCTATTATGAGGTAGAAAATTTGCATTACTATAGGTGATCTCTTTTACAAAAGAAATACTTAAAATGTTTACCATCCAGTATAATGTTTGTTACAGATTTTTTACTAGATCTCTTTTGTTAAAAGTCTTTGTACTTTGTACAAAGTCTTGGTTTTCTTATAGTTATATCACTGCATTTATTTTACCTAAACACTATATATTAAGATGATCAAATTTCTGTCCTCCTTAATGGGCTAATGTAATAAGTTACATTAAATGTTTTTGAAATATTAAAATAAACTTTTAATTTTTGTGAAGATCAATATGGTCAATATTTATTATTATTATTATTATTATTATTATTATTATACCAGTAAATTTGTTTTCCAATATTTTAAAGATTATTGCATCTCACAATATTTAAATTTTTACTAGTGTTTCTTCTTTGACTCATACATTACTTATAGTATGTTTTTAAATGTCCAAATATTTGTTCATTGTTTGGTTTTGTTTTTAATATAGATTTCTAAATTAATTTCATAATGATCAGCAAATATAATGTATAAGACACTATTTTTAAAAAATTTTTTGAGACTTGCTTATGACACGTACATGAGATATTTTTATTAAGACATTCTATTTATGCCAGAGAAGAATATGCATTATTATTCACTTGTGGGGGACAGGGTTCTGTATATGTCCATTCAATAAAGCTTGTTTAGTGCATTGTTCAATAAATTTAGTACTTGGCCAGTGGGAGTGATGTCAGAGCATTTATAAACCTTATAGTATATATGGCTAGTCAAAATAGGCATAGGCTAAAAAGAACTGGTACACACAGGGAATTTCTTTAAAATGTTCTGATTTAGTGACTCATTTTATCTTAAATAATGGGCCTCTATGTGGCTTTTCATCTTCAAGTTGGGTATTTGGGGCATTTTTACAGGGACATCTCGGGGCAGCAAGAGAGTGATAGTGGAAGTTGCAAGAACTGCTGTTTCTTTGCTTAGACACAGAACCATGTCACTTCACCTGCAAGTTATATGGTCAGCCAGAATAAAAAAGTGTAGTAATAGACTCTATCTCTTGATGAGTAGAAATGGAAAGAATCTGGATGTTTTTAATCCTCTACAGGCCATTTCTATTTATTGTAATTTTTGGTGTACTTTCACTGTCATATTTTGAGATTTATCCTTATCCTGCATTATTCTTTCATTTTTTAAAAAATTACTTATTTGTTTTTAGAGAAAGGGTAAGGGAGAGAGAAAGAAAAACATCAATGTGTGGTTGCCTTTCACGTGCCCCCCACCGGGAACCTGGCTGGCAACTGAGACCTGCCATGACTGGGAATTAAACTGGTGACCCTTCGTTTCACAGGTCCGTGCTCAATCCACTGAGCTACACCAGCCAGGGCTCATTTCTTATATTATTTGTATTAATTCAATAGTTCTAATTTTATTTTTCTGTATGGCCATTAAAGTTAAATGTTCTTTTGATTTTTACCAAGATTATTTAACTTCACAAAGTAAAAAAAAATCAGTATCATACATCTGAATCAACAGAAGGTCCTTGTAAGGTTTTAATTCAGATCATAACCTCTCTCTTCTCTCCTTCAGATGACAAGCTACCATTGTCCAGTATTTTAATTTGAGTAAAGAAAAAAACTTTGATTTTTGCAGAGCAGTTTTAGGCCCATAGAAAACTTGAAGGAAGGTACAGAGATTTCCCATAACCCTTGCCCAAAATCATACATAGCTTCCCTCCTTATTAATATCCCCTACCAGAGTGGTACATTTGTTACAACTGATGAACGTATAATTCTATTTTAAAACTCTATCAAATCAGATGTTTATTTTTATTATTACTATGTGTATAAAATGTTTAAATGCGCCACCGTATTTTTTATTTCTTTTAAAAAACCTATTTCTACTAGATTCATATTCAATTTATAATAAACCTTTTGCTTTTACTTTCTTACCTGTTGACAATAAAATTTCTTCAGTTTCTTTGTTTATCATGAAAAAAATTATTTGCCATTTTCTTAAAACACAGCTTAGCGAGTTACTTAAAATAGGGTGGCAGTTACTTTCCCTCAGATGTCACCTGGATTGACGTGAGATGGAGGAGAGCATAGTGATTAAGAGCTTAGATACCAGTGCAGACTGCGTTGATTCAAACCTGGCTCTCTATTACCTGAGGAACCTTGCATAAATTAGGAAAACTTTTCATTATTCAATTTCTTCATTTGTAAAATGACTGTTACATTGATAATATCTGTCTCATAGGAGTAACTGTATTGAACTTATTATTTGTAAAATGCCTCGCATACTTTAAACAGTCAATAAATTTTAGCATTTATTATTCTCTAGTTGCTCTTAGGAAGCATGATTTTGTGGCTTGTCTTATAAGTTAGAGAGCTTCATCTTTGCTTTTAAATGCTACATTATAAGGGATCTCAGTGCATTTATTTTTCTTTATATTTCTTAGAATACACTACAAGTCTTAAATATCATAGTTCCTGTCTTTCATAAATGTAGAATTCTCAAGTAGCATTACTTTAAACATTTGTTTCTCCTTTTTTTCCTCTAATTTAGCTCATGTTTGGCACTCTTATTTTGAGCTTCAGGTCTCTTGGAATCACGTGGATTTTCCCTATTCCCTTCCTGTCTTTCTGTGCTGCATTTTACATTATTTTAAAATATTTTTTCCAAATCACTATGCCTTTCTTCAGAAATATATATCTAATATGATGTTTATCTACTGAGTGTTTAATTTCAATAATCATATTTATTTTTAACATTATTTTTAGTTATTTAAAAATTTATCTAACCAGTTTTCCTTGTATACATACTTTCTTCAAATGCACTTCTATATTTTTAAGGTTTTATACACTGATGTTTTATATTCTACAAGTGATACATCTAATAACTGAAGTTCTTGAAAGTTCTAACTTTTACATTTTTCTGCTGACTCCCGTTTATGTTCAACTATTTTCTTTTAGTTTTGAGTAGCTCTTGCTAATTAACTCATATTTGGCTGCACTTGATCTGTGGAACTCCAGAGATAGGGATTAAATTAAAGATACTTTTATTCCAGGGAAATTTGCAAGTGCTTCTTCTAGGTTCTGGGTTTTGTTAAACCCAGAAACAAGATTACTTTAATTTAATATATATGAATTTTATAAATATAAATTTTAACCTTGAGACAAGTGAAGGTAAGTTCATAGCTAAAACTCCTCATGTACAAACCTATTTTCTCTGTTACATTATTATTATTATCTAATTGGAATCATGCTGACCTGCTACCTGTATAAAGGTAGATAAATTGTGAATATTAAGAGAAAGGTGTAAGAAAAAGTTTTGTAGAGTCAATAACACAGAATTCAATGATTACTTAAACACACCTCATTAAATGCTTCAGAATTTCTTTTGTTATTATGGGCTGTCAAGACAATGTGCACAAAAGAAAAAGAAACAAAAAAATTTGTAATGATTCAATAAAATTAAAAGATCACTATCACTGGGTAAAAGAGCAACTTTCAAAAGTTCAAAATTGCCCAAAAGAGTGATATCCAAAAGGAAACCCAATAATGCATTAACTTATGCAAAATCAGTAATTAAGTGCATGACAAAGAAGAAAACAGATACCTTGCAAATAATTTTGAAGTTTTAATTAAGGGCAATTCTTTAAGTGTATCAATATAGATATCAAACCATCCAGCACAATTTCTAGAAAGAGAATAGAAAATGCAACACATGAAAAGAGTTCACTTTGTCAGTCTGTAGGTGATCAGTATTCCCAATTTTCTTTGGAAAATAAAACAATTCAGAATATATATTTTTTCTAATTTTCCTTCTGTAACATTGCATTTTCACTGCTTTATCAAACTGACTCATATTCCTTAGAGTCTCTCTGTTGTAATCATTTTTCATATTCCTGTCAGATTCACATTTCTAAAATACAAAACTAAATGTTTCACATATATTGCCTATATGACAAAAAGCTTACTGCTTAGCATGGCATGCACCGTTGGGCAAAGCCTCATTTCCCTTCTTTATGCCTTTCATTTCTGTGATACATGTAGCCCTGAAGGCAACCTGCGTTTCACTCTGCTCCCCAAGCACACATATACTGCTCTGCCCCGTGAGTTCCTTCACCCTCCCAGTCACCTTGCATTTCCCCCATTTCCTCAGTGCAGGTCTACTTGTCATTCTCTCAGTCTACGGGTTAATTGTGCTCTTCTCCATGAATTCCCTTATGACTTTCCAAGCACGGTTAATTGTTTCTTCTCAATTCTTTCATAGCTCTTTATATACACTAACCATATTATATTATGTTATATCATATTAATTTATTTCTTCAAGTTAGTCACTCTCTCACATTAGAACTTGAGATTTTTAGTGAACAAGGATAAAACTTACTCATCCTCATATCCTCAGAATCCATCACAAAGCTTGGATTCAGTGAAGGTTGAATGAAAGAGTGAATGGTGCAGATAATCAGTAAGTCTCAGAAGTTGGAGACAATAGATACAATATTCTATGAAGATAAATATTAAGTATATAATTGTTAAAGGTGAATACGCTTTGATTGCAAGCTGAGGAATAAGGGGAGTTAATAACATTGGAAGAGGTACTCCAATGTCCATATTTTTATTTAATTGGTTATCTATTTTCTGATAAAACACCTTAAACCGTAGTTCATTCTTTTCAGTGGAGTTTAGTATAATCCTTCTACAGCAACAGAGTATAGAATACTCTTTATACAATAAAGAAACAGAACACAGCTGAGAGCAGAACATTTAGATTAAAGGGAGAGCTGCAGTGTCATTCTGCCAATCTTTGTTAAAAGCTCAGGAGGCCGCCAGTGTTTTTATAGTTTATAGGAGAAAATGAATAGTTTTAACAAAAGAATGATAAAATTGTACTAAAATAAAATTATTTTCAAGTGTGTAGATAAGACTAAAGATTTTCTACAATTATTCTGGAAAGCCATAATTCCAAAGTAGACTAACTGTTAAGCATTATAACTTTACAGGATAGACTATTAAAGAATAGAACAGAAGCTTTAAAAAATCACAAAGAGATCAGGTTATAGAACTCCTTTAACAATATTAATGGCTATTTACTACCGCTACCTTTATTGGGAGGTTCCGGAATTTGCTAATAAAATAATCTAGATCTGGCCAGTTTTCTCTGTGGGTTGGTGCATTACCCTGTTCACCAAGGGGCTACAAGTTCCAACGCCCCCACCCCCAAGTCAAAGCACATACCTAGTTTGCAGAGTCGGTCCCCAGTTGGGCCTGTGGGGAACATGTGGGAGGCAACTTATCGATGTTTCTCTCTCACATCTGTGTGTCTCTCTCGCCTTTCTCTCCTCCCATTCCTCTCTCTCTAAAATCAGTAAACATATCTTTGGGTGAGGATTAATAAAATCTAGTATATATTGGTAAAATCACAAGTCACTACGAAGGTGGTGTTATTTTTGTGAAGAGGTCTGAAATTCTAGTTTATCCACCTTTGCAAGTCAGCATGCATGAATCCAGGGAATTCCAATTAAACCAATCATACCTGATCACAGGGGAAAAAGAACTTAATTTCTTTCCTCTCACAAATAAAAAATTCAGCCTCTGCCCTTTACAGTCAGACTCAGAAAGTTCCCTAGAAACCTTTCTTAAAACACAAGCTCTGTTGATTCCAGAGTTAGGATAACATGCTTTGGGGCCTATAGGCTGGCTGACTTTTTGAGAACCCCTGTAATTCAGTATTGTAAGTGGAGCGGAAAATTTTGCAAAGGGGCCCTAGCACCTTCTGTAACAGATAGGACTAATATCATGATGCTAGATTAGGGAAATCTGTTTAAGCAAACTTAGTGGCCCAGATTTCGCTGATGAGAAAGGACTGAAAAGCCTAGTGTTTGCATTGATGTGATCAAAGTCCCATCATGAGTGGTTAAAATAGCTATGCCAGTTACAATCAGAATACCAATTTATTTATTTATAATAAGAAATATAACTTCTTGATAAATAAAATTCTCTGTAGAACCATATAGTACTTTCTTGGAGACAAGTGAGAAACTCATCAGAAGAAGTTTGCTTGGTGCATATGGAAACAAACATGAGGTATGTATGACTCAAATCTTTAATGGCATTGGATTCTGGGAACTGCACCATATACCACTTGTTCTCACTATTCTGAGAGGGATATTGGACCATTTCTTCTCTGGGGACCTGGCCCTGTGCCAGCATGATTCAGGACCTTCTGAGTGTCAGGAGACCTTCAGGTTCTGACCTGTGCAGCAAAAATTTCAAGACACGAATACAATGAAAGTGAGACTAAGTTTATGAAAGTTAGGACAGTAGGCAAAATAAGGCTTCCTGGAAAGAGGATCAGGGGGTAGTACTGGGACAAGCTGCCATTACCCATTGCTCCCCTGGTTGTAAGTTTTCTGGGGACCCTTAGAGCTTAGGATAGAAGAAGTAAAGTACACACTTGAGGAAAGGGGTCTTCAGTGTGCTCAAAGAAGTACACTTGCTGGTGGTTTGTGTGTGTGTGTGTGTGTGTGTGTGTGTGTGTGTGTGTGTGTGTGTGTATGTATTGGCTGTTGTTGTTTTTTGTTATTTTGCTTTTAAGTATACTTTATTGTTATGCAGTTACAGTTGTCCCAATTTTTTCCCTCTGCCCGTCCCCAACCCAATAGCCACCTCTCAGGCCATCCCCACACCATTGTTCAGGTCCATTAGTAATGCATATAAGTTCTTTGGTTACTCCATCTCCTATACTGTACTTTACAGCCCCATGGCTATTCTGTAACTACCTATTTGTACATCTTAATCCCCTCATCTTTCCCTCTATCCCCCCAAAACCCCTCTCCCATGTGGCAATCATCAAAATATTATCTCTATCTATGATTCTGTTCTTCTTGTTTGCTTAGCTTATTTTTTAATTCAATTTTTGATAGGTATGGGTTTATTGCCTTTTTATTGTTCATAGTTTTGATCTTCTATGAATGTGGCCCAACACAAAATTGTAAATTTACTTAAAACATTATGAGATAGATTTTTGTGATTATGTGTTACAATGTATTTAATGTGTGGCCCAAGATGACTCTTCTTCTTCCAGTGTGGTCCAGAGGTGCCAAAAGGTTGGACATCTCTGCAAGTTTAACATATGATAATCAGAAGCTATTTTAGTTTTTTTCTCATCTGGGAAGCTCTTTATCTGCCATTACATTCTTCATGATAGCTTCACTAGGCAGAGCAATCTTTTCTGGAGGCCCCTACTTTTCATGACTTTGAAATTTTCATGTCAATCCCTTCTAGCCTGCAAGATTTCTTTTGAGAAATCAGCTGAGAATTTTATGGGAATTCCCCTGTAGGTAACTAACTCTTTTACGATTGCTGCTTTTAAGATTCTCTCATTATCTTTAACCTTTGGCATTTTAATTATGATGTGTCCTGAAATGAATCTCTTTGCATCATCTTGTTCAGGGCTGTCTGTGCTTCCCAGACTTGCATGTCTATTTCCTTCACCAAATTAGGGAAGTTTTCTTTAATTATTTTTTCAAATAGATTTCCAATGTCTTGCTCTTTCTCTTCCCCTTCAGGCACCTCTAAGAAGTGAATGTTGGTGTGCTTGAAGTTGTCCTGGAGGCTGCTTACATTGTCCTCATTTTTTTAATTCTCTTTTCATCTTGCTTTTCTGATTGGCTGTTGCTGATGTTCTTTGTCCTTAGGCTTTTTATCTATTTTGTATAGGTGGGAATTTTAGGGGAAGTCCCAGAGGAGGATCTCATCAGGATATTCTCTAAATTTCTGGGTGTGTCGTTTAGTATGCTAATATCTTAAAATGAGCATATAATGGAATTTGGGATCATTCTCTGGTTAGTTTCACTTCTGTTATCTATCTTCACGACTAGAGTGATTTAAACTATCTTCTCTTAACGTATTTTTGGTTAAGGAGGATAGAGTCTTGTGATATCAGCTGGCCTTTAATTGCTCAGCCATTCCAACCATGTGTTTAGCCATTTGTCTCAGTTTCCTCATTCTACCTGACAGGGAATTTTCCTAATTTCTTACTATCCTACCTCAAGAGGACCATCCCCACTATGGGCCAGTCTTAGAGAAGCCCAGGCAGGCAATAGTTGCATCTTTTTTTTTGTTGCCATTGTTAATTACACTGTGCTAATGAGTGTACATCAGTGTAGTTGTTCTCAAACTTTTTGGTCTCTGGACCCCAGTGTATTTATTTTAGACTCCAGAAAGATTTGTTTTATGTAGGTTATATATATGAATATTTACTGTATTAGAAATTAAAAAAGGAAAGTTTCACATATTTATTTATTAATTTTTAATGAGAGGAAGTAAACTATTAAATATTATTATAAATAATATTTTTATGAGAAATAGCTGTTTTATAAAAGGCACCACTTCATATTTTATAACTCTCTTTTCTATTTGGCTGAATAGAAGACAGAAATTCTATGTGCAATTTTCATTCAGTCTGTTGTAATATGTTGTTCTGGTTGAAGTATATGAACAAAATATGGCCTCAAACAGGTATGTAGTTGTAAAAAGAAAGAGTATTTTACAAGTTTTTTCATATAGTTGTGGATATTTGATCCTACACAATATTTGGAAAGTAGTATTTTTTAAAAGGTATCCTTAGCCTAAAAATAAAAGGCCACAGTGAGAGGCAACAGAGTTTATTTAAGATCCAAGGATAGCTGTTTGTGAAGCACTGATTCAGGCAGAAAAACAAGGAGTGTTTCTATTAGGAGGTAAAGGCAAGAGGTGTTTATAAGAAAGGGAAGGGGAATAATTACTTATACAAAAGAAAATAATTTCTGAGGTTGTTAATAAGTAAATAAAGGAATTTTCATAGGTTGAAATAAGCTAACATAGTGATACTAATTCTAGAGAATGTCTTCAATTTTCAGTCTGTAGTCATCATGTCTACTTTTCTGTTAACTTTGCAACCAGTCATTTGAATACAATATTGCTCTAAGCCCAGCCCAAAAGTTATTTTGCCCAGTTTAACATTTCAGGGTTAACAGAAAACTGAGGCAATCCCTCCCAAGGCAATCCCAAGGCAATCCCTCTGGGATAGCAGCTCTAATCCCATTTTGTGGTGGCTTTATTTCTATTATTTTCACGGTATGTTGCACAGTGTCACATGAAACTGTATCAATGAACTTGTTCTCTGTTACTTTGAAATCCAGTGGTCTGGTGTGCACTATGGATAGTGTTTTACTCATTCAAGTTTTTTTATTTTCATAGATTGGTGATTTGGAAAAAAATTGGTTTGCTAAATTTTGGTATTCTTCCTAATGTTAATGTAGGAGTCTATTAACCATACTTAGAACTACTATGGAAACACATCTTCTATACATATGTTAATATTTAAATTGGCTTATATGAAAACACTCAATTTAATAACTAAAAGATAGTCAATAAAGAATAGTTTTAATATTTACAATAAAGAATTTAATCTAGGATATAAGAATTATGCCATAAAAACTCTGAAGCATAAGGAAAAAAATTCCAATCTGTTGATAGTAGTGTATTCCTAGAAACAGGAAAAAGTAATTTAATTTAGAATAATTAAAAGCACTGGTTTTTTTGTCAAGGGGAATTATGTTTTATTTATCATTAGCTGCCTACTAGAATTTAGAAGCATAGTATGTCGTGAATGCTAAATAAATATTTGATGAGTGTTTAAATAAATAAATGGATGACTAAGTTATGAATTGAATATAAAGATACTTAGAACAGTTTTGAGGTTTATATAATGGATGACAGATGACTAGGCCTTTCTCGTGAACTGTTCTTAGCAGAGACAAAAAACCGTGTTAGATAATAATCTTACTTTAAGCCATTCTTAGCATATCAGGGATAGACATGTTCTAACTTCTTTGTGTATCAATTGTTTTGTTCTTGGCAGAGAAGTGATAAGGAACTTTGTTGTCAATAACTTAAAAAAGGTAATGCTAATTTCACTGCTATTTGATTTCTGCTTTGTGTACTGCCTGTGACATGAAAAATAGAGCTTAGTTGGTGTTGACTGCTGTGCCGTTGTGGGCTAAGCTGCACACTGCACCACACATTCAGGTGTTATTTGCAGTGTACCAGGCAGACAGCAGTGGCTTTTGGTCAGTTCTAATTGGAACAAGAGAAGCCATCTATGGCACAGAGTTATTAAAAGAAATTTTGCAGTTTTCAAGTGCTTGATAGCATACCCACAAAATAAAATTCTGGGACTGAAGAATTGTGGCTTCATACTGTTATTTTTCTTAAATTGTATTTTGCAAGCCCATTTTGCTATATGAGAGTTTCAACTTACATAATAAAATTTTACTTCTGTCTCTGAGACATTGTGCCAAATTAATGATGACAGGAGGCATCTATATACACAAGTCAACATCTAAAGTGAATGTTATGGGTTGAATGGTGATTCTTCCAATTCCTATGTTGAAATGCTAACCCCCCAAATCTTAGAATGTTGGTTACAATGTAACCAACACAAAAAGGGGAAAATCTGGAGATAAGCAGCATAGAGTGAGACTGTCACGAGAAGATGAAGCTAGAGACTGGGGTGACACTTCTACAGTGAAGACCGACAGCAAAACCACCAGAAGTTCAGTGAGACACAGAGCAAGTGTTTCTCACAGCTTCCAGAAGGAATCAACCCTGCTGACGCCTTGATCTTGGACTTTGAGACTCTAAAACTGTGAGGTAATAAATTCTGCTGTTCTGAGCCACCAATTTGTGATATTTTGTCACAGCAGCTCTAGCAAACTATTACACCAAGAAACTTAAACTTAATTTTTCTTATTTAGTTACTTTTTAGCTTCTAAGGATACATTCCTATTTGCAGATGGGAAGCTCATGTAGAGCTAAAACGATATCTTTTTGTTGAAAATTTGGCAGTGTTCAATATTTTTTGACATGAACATTGACATGATGAACTTGGTATTTTGAAAGTTATGGTTAATGAGATTTTGCTAGTATTTGTAAAGTTTATTGAGGTTTATGGATAAATGTACCAGATAAAGTACACATTATAGTTATTGTAATAAGAATGAAATACTTTGAAGTTTGCTAGTCTCATGCCCAGTGGGAAGCTGGCTAATTGCAGTGCCTTTCTGATTAAGCCATATTAAAGACACTTAAAATAACTGACTCCCTACTGGCCAATTGATTATGTTCCACCATCCCTTTCCCTAAAATAAGTGAATTGCATGTGATACAGTCAATGTACAGAATGGTGGCTTACAACTCTCATGCAATGTTTTGGAATATTCATGAAAATAAAACATAGAATTTAAAATTAACTCAGCCTTATATCTTTAACATCAATGTGCTGGGCAGAATAATGGCCTCTCAAATATGTATACGCCCTAATTCTCAGAATCTGTGAATGTTACCTTACTTGGCAAAATGGACTTTGTAGATGTGATGAAGCATAGGCCTTGAGATGTAATGGTTACTCTGGATTATGCAAGTGAGTCCAATCTAATCACATGTTCCAAACAGTGATGGAACTTTCTCAGCTGGGTTCAGAGGCAGAGGGAGATGTGACTAAGGAGGAAAAATTGGAGAGATGCTTCATCGCTGGTCATTTACTTTGAAGAAGGGGGAAAGAGCCACGGACCAAGAAGTGTAGGCAGCCTCTAGTAGCTGGAAGAGGCAAGAATACTGACTCACCCCTGGAGACACCGTAAAGAAATACAGCCTTGCCAACAGTGTGATTTTAGTCCAGTGAAATCTCAGTTGGACTTTTATTCTATAGAACTGTAAGATGGTATGTTTGTGTTGGTTTAAGCTTTTAAATGTGTTACAGCAGGAATGGAGAAACAATACAATCAATAAATTGTCAACAAGTATTTGTGGATCATCTAATGGTGCAAGATATTTTAATATTATATATAATGGATTACAAATAATAATTAGAACAATTCACTTGAAACTGAATAAGATATGTGACTCATTACTTTTATTTTTAAACCCCCTTTTTACTCACGGCAATTTTGCGAGTAAAAAGAGTTAAACAATTTGCCCAAGAACCACAAATTAGTGTTAGTCTAGTCTCAATAAAATTTATACCTGGGTTCTTTTAATTCCACTCTGCTAACTCTCAGAACTGCTGACAGTGACAGGTTAGCATCTTATCTAGATCACTAACTTGTGTCACATGTTTACTTTTTAGTAAAAGTAATATTTTAAAGAAAACTTGGAAGTCTCAAGAGTGAAAAAATAATATTCATGCATTATTTTTATTACATGTAAGTATAACTACATTTGTGATTACCATTTTAATTAAAATGAAAAAAAAATTCTTAAAAGTAGCAAGAGAAAAGGAGACAGTTACCTACAGAGGAGTTCCCATAAGACTATCAGTTGATTTCTCAAAAGAAACCTTGCAGGCAAGAAAGGGCTGGAAAGAAGTATTTGAAGTTATGAAAGGCAAGGACCTACATCTAAGATTACTCTATCCAGCAAAGCTATCATTTAGAATGGAAGGGCAGATCAAGTGCTTCCCAGATAAGGTCAAGTTAAAGGGGTTCATCATCACAAGCCCTTATTATATGAAGTGTTAAAGGGACTTATCTAAGAAAAAGAAGATGATCAAAAATACAAACAGTAAAATGACAATATACTCACAACTATCAAAAACTAAACCTAAAAACAAAACAAAAACAAAAACAAACTAAGCAAACAACTAGAACGAGAATAGATTCGTAGAAATAGAGATCACATGGCAGGTTATCAGTGGTGTGGGGGGAGAATGGGGGAAAAGGTACAGGAACTAAGAAGCATAAATGGTAGGTACAAAGTAGACAGGGGGAGGTTAAGAATAGTAAGGGAAATGGAGAAGCCAAAGAACTTGTATGGACGACCCATGGACATGAACTCAGTTAGGAGAATGTTAGTGGGAGGGGAGTGCAAGGCAGAGGGGAACAAAGAGGAGAAAAAAAATGGGACAACTGTAATAGCATTATCAATACAATGTATTAAAAATAAAATTAAAAAGTAAAAAAACAGACTGTTATAAATGCTTATAGATTCTAAGATACAGGTAATAAACAGAATTCCTTAAATACTAAAAATATATGGAGTCTGAGCAAGCTTCACAAATATTTCAGGGAAAACCCACAACCATAAGGAATTGTGATCCTGAACGTATGATTACTTTGGATTAATTTGGATTTTTCTATTGTTCTTTTCTGAAATATTGATAAATTCTGAATTTATTAATCAGTTGACATATTCTTATTTTTCACAATAATTAACTTTTAATCATTTGGATCTTTCAATCTATAATTCTAAAAATAGTTTAGTCTTCTTTAAATATCAAACATTTACTAATTGTTTTTTAATAAGTTTCAAGTTCTTATAATAAGACTGGTAGAATAAAATATTTACTTTTCAAGCAAACTAATATGACAACTAATCATTCGGGCTACTTGCCAACTGGTATAAATATTGAAGAATAGCTTCTGCTTGTCTCAAGGGTGATTCAGCAATAAAGAAGTGTCATCTACTTTCTAAAAGGTCAAGTGGACTATTAATTAAAAACTAATTATACCACTTACGAATTCTGTGTAGTTAATTTGCACTCAATAATTCTTAATGCTAGGTTTACTAGGGATTGCTTTTCTTGGCTATTGCTAACTTTATAGATGTTTATCATATTTATAGAAAGTGAAATGTGCATTGAAATAACGCCCCCACTAGTATTTTCAGGTTTATGAGCTAGATAAATAAATTTCCTTTAACTTGTTAATGAATTAGCCACATTTACAATTAGTTGAGCTTCAATTTTTGAAGGAATGTATTCTTTTACATGACTTACTCATTTTGTGTTGCTCTAGACAGAGATATCCAAACATTTTTTTAAATTTATTTATCTATTTTTAGAGAGGGGAAGAGAGGGAGAAAGACAGGGAGAGAAACATCAGTGTTTGGTTGCCTCTCACATTCTGCCAGCTGAGGACTTGGCCTGCAACCCAGGCATGTGCCCTGACTGAGAATTGAACAGGTGACCCTTTGGTTCACAGGCCAGCAGTCAATCCACTGAGCCACACCAGCCAAGGTGGATGTCCAAATTTTGGCATCTCTGGGCCACACTGGAAGAAGAAGAGTTGTCTTGGGTCACACATTAAATACATTATGACATACAATGACAAAAAAATTCTCATAATGTTTTAAGTAAACTTACAATTTTGTGTTGGACTGCATTCATAGACATCCTGAGCCACATGCAGAGAGTGGGCCACAGGTTGGACACCCCTTATCTTGAGTTTAGTGTCAGTTTTCCCTATGGTATCATTTCCGTTGATCTTCTGAATAATCTTCCAAATTAGGAGACTTTGAGACACTTTATGTTTTGACATCACTAATTGTGGTAAACACCTGGACTGCATATTCTGTTGGAATATGATAGAAGGTTGGACTTGAGAATATAAACTTCCTCATGGGACTTAATAACAGCTTAGATTAATTTACCTCATGAAGTTCACAAAGCACTATATAAATATTAACTCATTTAATCCTTACAATAACACTGTGAAATAGACATTATTAATTTTGACCCATATTATTTATATAGAATAAGTTAATGGAAGCAGCACGGATTTATTTTTTTAATATTTAGACTAGGGCTCACGTTCTGGATTTTACTTCCCAATGTTTCAAAGTTTCTTGGAATTTTATTGTTTCAGTTTCTTTATGTTGAAAATGCAAAAAAAAAAAAATACCAACCAATGAGAAGATTATCAACCAGATTTTACTAGAAAATATAAGTAACCTTTGTCATGAATTTACTCAGTGTCAATCATTGTGTTAAGACATGCTTTTTCTTTATCTCATTTGATTGTTGCTACCACCATGTGAGGTAAATTATAAAATAATTCACATTTTCATTCTGCTTACCATGTTCTAGGTACAGTTCTAAGTGCTTCCATGTACTAACTCACTTAATAATCACCCTGGTTGGTGTAGCTCAGTGGATGGAGCACAGGCCTGTGAATGAAAGGGGCATGTTTTTGACTCCCAGTCTGGGGCGTGCACATGCCTGGGTTGCAGGCCAGGTTCCCAGTAGGGGGTGCACCAGAGGCAACAACACATTGATGTTTCTCTCCCGCTCTTTCTCCTTCCCCTCTCCCTAAAAGTAAATAAATAAAATCTATAAAATATAATCAAATCTATTGTATATGAGTTATATACCTTTGTTGTCTTTGACATTTTACAGATGAGTCACCATTGGCATAAATAATTTATGAAACTAGCCCAGGTCACATGGCTGTTCAGAAGTGAAGCCAAATTTCAAACTGAGGAAGGCTGGCTCCAGACTATTCTTCACCACCATGTTCACTGCTCTCTAGTAAGTAAATGTCCCAGCAGAGCACACACAGTTAGTGGTCAGTAAAAGCTTCCCTTCTCTCTCCCTTTCCTCCCCAGTTTACAAGTAAAGAAACTGAAAGAAAAAAATTAAACAAGCTACCAGAGATCACACTAGAAAAAGTGAATCTGGACTCAAAACGGCCTTCTATTCAAGTTCAGTGTTTTGTTTTGTCCTCTTTCCTTCATCAGAGCTGCCTTCTGCACATCCGCGTGCTAACCAAAGTGAGCACTCGGGCTTCGGCAGAAAATGCCTTGATTGCACAGGCTGTGATTTTTCTGAAGGTACCCTTGATTCAGAACATTTTCATAATCAAATTTCTTCTCATATCTTATATATCCTGGACAGAAACCCCACAAAAATTTGAAAAGCTCCAATCTCAGTAGTTCTTAAATCTAAATAAATGCACATGCTGTTTATCAGTAACAGGCTGTTTCTTAAGTATTTGTGCCGCATATTAAGGTCAGGATACTGAAGAAGCCTTAAAAGATGGACACAAAGTTACAAAACAATGATAAAAATATCTTCTTAGATATTAAACTATCTTTATAGAGATGCTGCATTAGAAACTTGTTCTCTGTTTTTTTTGTTTTTGTTTCTTTTTATTTCCTACAGAAAAATAAATGAGCACTCTGAGGTTAGAGAAGAGCCATTTTACAGGACAGGAATTGGGTTTTCACATTTTATACTACAACTTCTACTGTTAGCTTGACTAAGTTTGTCCTCTGCAATCCACAGGATGAGTCCCTTGAAAGCAAGGATCATAATTGTCTGTCTTTGCATTCCTAGGGCTTTGCTCATGTAACCTTGTCCTTACGTGTCTTGTTCTAATTTCAGTCATAAACTGCCTGCCTGCCTTTGTTCTGAAATTCATCCCTCCCACCACTTCAAGCACAGCACTCCAGCAAATTCTCTCTCTCATGTACCTTCAGCTGGTTCTACCCTAAAGCTTGAAACATATTGTGCTCTGTTCATATTAAAAAGCAGTAACAGCCAAGTCACAGACCTCCCTCAGCGCTAAGTGCTCCTTAGTAAGCACACTGCTTCTTTTCTTTCAAAGCCTACACTCTCACAAAAATAATCCATTCTTCTGATCTCCACTTCTAATATATTCATTGTCCGACACTACAGTTTCACTTCATCTACAACCAGTCCAAAAAATCTGCTTTACTTGTGATTACATGGTTGTTTGTAACCACACTCCGCCTACATTAGATGAACACTATTCAATCCTTATTACTGAAGTTTGAACCAGTCAGCACGTAACAACATTCTTTTTCATGCCTGAGTACTGAAACAGTGAGAAATAAAACACGGGTCAGTGAAGATGGAGATTAAAATGTCAGCATTATCACTTCTAATACCTGAGCTGAAGGACTTGGATTCTGTGCGCAAATAGGCTTTCTAGTACTTCATAAATCAAAGGTACCCCAAGCTGTAAGCCTCCCTCACAGAGGCAAGTCCTTTGCTGTGGTGGGGAACAGAAGGGAAGGCATGAGATCTGCAGGCCACTCTTCCAACTAACCGCTCTGATGGGCCACTTTCCCCCAGGGAAACCAACACCCAGGCAAGTTACGTGAAGAACAATTTCTTTATGTGGAATCACGTGACCAGGGATAAAGGAGGTTCCTCTGTAACACTTTCCTACTCGAGCTCTTTGTATTGTATCTATGACAGAATTATCATATGCTCACCATGAAACTTCTCCCGTGGCCCCTGTGATGGTCATTTTATTCTAATTTCTGGCATATTTTCTATTGCTGTTTCTTGTCAGTCTTCTTCATGAGTCTTTATATTTAACTCTTTAAATGTGTTGTTCTTTAAGGTTTCATCCTTCATTTTCTCTTCACATATAATATCCTGTCTTTGGGTTATTTTTAATCTGTCTGTCAGTTATCTCCCAGTTTTGTGCTTTTGATTCTAGAATAAGTATCTTTTTCCCAGATCTCTTTTCAGGGTGGAACATTCATAAATTAAACCATCTATCGAAGTTCTCCTGGGGATGTCTGATAAAGAATTCAAAAACGGCATCTACACTTGAACTCCACATCTTTCCCTTGGAATTACAACAGCATCCAAATTTGTATTCCAGACCGAGTTATTTCATTTCCCCCTAATTATTTCCCAATGATCAGCAGAGTAAACTGTTCTAATGTGAATTGGGTTTACTGATCCATTTTCACTGCACTGAACCTTACGTAATTTGACCCCCCAAACATGGTCAATCACCTGATAAAAACTAGTTGGTTGATCACATAATGTCATTTAAACTAAACTTTGGTTAAGTGTTGCAAGTATTACACCTAATGGTGTGTTATGGGGCTGTTTTTAAGTTATTTGTATGATTGGAACATTTTTGTTTCACTCAAAGTTTTCTCCAAATCAGTTATTTTTGTGTGACTCTATATAACTACAAAATTCAAAAGCAATGTAAATATCCTAAAGTAGTAAAAATTATAGAAAACTTATGTGCTTATAAAATAATGTGCATTTGAAATAAATTTGTATCAGAGATATATAGAAAGTCTTAAATCAAAATGAAATAAAGTAATTAGAGAAAAATTGTTGTCTTTTGGTTAATAGGTGATGTTTTTGCTGTCTTCTCTTATTTGTTTTTATTTTCTATCATGAATTTAAATTTAAATGAATTTAATAATAAATATACATTATTAAAAATAATTTGAAATGAAGAAAATGATATGGAATTTTAGAGAGCTTTTAACCTATCTAAACCATCTTTAGCCCCTTGTTCTGACCCACCTGTCAATGTTTTAATGATTTCAAAGATATTCAAAATGACAATTTTCAATTATTAGTTTATTTTTAAAACTTTGTTCATTTTACAGCAAGTATTTTGTAACCTAGTACAGTTCATAGCCAGCTTTTTACTGTCAATAATTAATTGTTTCTCACATTTCTCTATAAAATGATGGCTGAGCAGAAACATAGTTGGAGAGCAAATTGAAAATATAAAGGAATTCCCAGTAAGATTAGGAACAAGGCAGGAATGCCCAGTCTTACCACTCCTTTGAAACTTGTACTCAAAGTCCTAGATAATGTAATAAGACAAGAAAGGAAATAAAAGGCATTCAGTTTGGGAAGGAAGAAATAAAACTGTCCTTGCTTTGCTGATGATGGGATTGTCTATGTAGAAACTATGACCAAGACTTGGATGAATTTTTGAGGCAGTGAACAGATAAGTAAATGACATTGGTTGAATCACTGAGTAACCAAGATTAATTTTGCATGGCTGTAGAAGCACAGCTGTGGTGATTAAGCTTTGTTTCAAACCACTCTTCCAGTTATTGTTGCTTTTACTTTTATTTTTTTTCTCTATAGAAGTGAGTCCTTTTTTTGTGTTTTTTTTTTTTCTTGGAGAAAATGTGCTCTCTGTTGAAAAGCTGATAAATGGCCAGGCTGGCATAGCTCAGTGGATTGAGCATGGGCTGTGAACCAAAGGGTCGCAGGTTGGATTCCCTGTCAGGGCATATGCCTGTGTTGCAAGCCAGGTCCCCAGTGGGGGCTATGTGAAAGGCAATGCACATTGATGTTTCTCTCTCTTTCTTTCTCCCTCCATTCCCCTCTCTAAAAATAAATAAAAAGTCCTTAAAAAAAGATTTAAAAAAAAGTATCTGAAAACAAACACCTCCTAGCACTTAAAAAAAAAAAGAAAAGCTGATAAATGTTTGCTTCTTAAAAGACATTTCAAAAATCAGTGGCTGACACTGAAGCTCTGTTGACAGAGGTAGATGGGAGGAGAGTTTAAACTTGTCAGTGATTTACGGCACTAAATTTTCACAGTTAAAATACCTCCATATGATGCTATTATTATTTCTTATCAAACATTTGAATAAAGTAATTCTTAAATGAATTATACATAAATATGAAGCAGAAAGTATTTAATGCTGCAAAAAGTACACAGAAACACAATATTTACTTATATAATTAACAACTAAAAGATTGATTCCTTAAGTTCTAATATGTGGTAGAGCTCAGCCTTGAACTACTTATTGAATTCCATCAACTTTCTTGCTTTTCAAATATATTGACTTCCCTGATTTTTATTCTCTTCTCAGCAAGCATATTGGAGGCAGAAAAAATACTAACAGCTTCCAATCTCTTACCTCCAAGTTAAGCTACAATTGTCAAAACGCATGTGCAGTGGCACAGAAAGAACTTAGAATGCCCAAAATGCTCTCCATTGTTTAGGCATTTTCTTCTCATTCGAGAAGGCAAAGAAGTTTTATTTCTATGTATTTTTTTTCCAGTGCTGTTCGGCAGTGTTGCCAAAAACTTACCTTCTTTTGGGTCAATCAGGACTAACAAGGATTAAAACCTTCATCTGGAAAGCTAAGCTGTTGCTCTCATGTTATTGTTGTAATGACTGATAGATGAGGTGGCAGCTGTCACCAACAAATCTATCTAATGCTTTAGTGTACTCTCTATTCAGCAGCTGAAAGCAAGACACAGCTTGAAGCTCCTAAGGGCTGCCAAAAGTTTCATTGCCTCGCTAATGCCTTTGCCTTTGAAAGACAGAGTTTTCCCCAGGCTTGGTCAGTAAGAGAAACACAGTTTTGTCTTTTTCTACTAGACTGCCAAAGCTGCTTCCTCTGAAGTGGACATATTACCCTGCTCAGAGTGGGGGACAGCTCAGAAAGACATTCTCATCAAAGGGGAATTATGTTTTTTGATCAAATGTATGTTCAAGGTCAAATATGTTACAGTTAAAGAGAGAGAGAAAAAAAATGGCACATATATTGCATGCTAAAATCCCTTGGTAAAGTTACTTTGTTTCCGAGTATTTGAAAATTTATGGTTTTGTTGTTTAAATCAAACTGAGCATTTTGTACATGTGATAGATCAGTGTCTTTTTTTTCTCTTTTAGACAGGAATATACAATTTCTTTTATTTTTAAAAAATATTTTAAAGATTTTAGAGAGGGGGAAGGGAAGGAGAAAGAGAGGGAGAAGCATCAATGTGTGGTAGCCTCTCACATGCCCCCAGCTGGGGACCTGGCCTGCACCCCAGGCAGATGCCTCAACTGGGAATAGAACCAGGGACCCTTTGATTTTGCAGGCCCACTCCAATGAACTGAGCCACATCAGCCGGGAGTTTTCTTTTAAATAGAGGGGAATTAGGTTGCCCATGTATACTTAGTATGAACTTACACTCTATCGTCTGAAATATAATCATCGTGACAACATTTTTACCTTTCTCTTGAGAAATTTTGGCTCTGGTATGGGAGAAAGTGAAGTGTATCAAACCTGCTATACATTTTGTAGAGGCAACTCTTTGTTTTGTATCAAATACTTTGGCTTTTGGATTAAACACTCTGAAGTTTTCTTCAATGGCACTTTGACTTCTATTTTCCTAGAATCTTACACTTAGAAGAAACAAGAGTCCCTGGAAGGAAGAGTTGAAGAATAGGATGTTAAGTGATTGGAGTACAGTCTCATCCTAGAAAGTAAGTATGGGGAGGATATGGCTGGATAGAGAACCAGGTGAATGAGTTTCCAATGTCCACTTTAAAATGAAAGTCTTTGGGTTTGTATTGTGGCAGGTTAGTTGCTGAGAGATTTCCCTATTAAAGTTTGTTTTCTTTATTTATGAGTGAAAATCACTCAATAGATTTTAATAACCCACAGTTCTACTCCAGTTAAATGAAAGGTCTCTATGTAATACTACATCATTTGAAGTTCTCATAAATGTCTGCAAGGAGCAACAGTTTATTCAGAAGACTTGAGCTACAGGATCCACTTTTATGTTTTCTTCTACCATAGATAAAAAGACACGGTGCAAGACTAAAATAAAACTTCTTTTATTAAAAAAAAAAACTCTCTCTGTAAGCTATATGTCTTTTATCTCTATTTTTGGTCACTAAATGTTATTTATTCATTTAGCTCTCACCATTTATATCACAGTATATTTTCTTTATCTTAAGCTATTTAGAGGTATATATATACCTCTATTTAACATACCCATTAATTCCCCTGATGAATTTACTAAACTAAGAGTTCAACCTTCATCTTAAGACACTTCACTATGTCAATATAACAAAAGTCAACATATTATTCAGATAAGGGGTCATTCAGAATGCTTGTGTGCATATATATTTGTAAAAATGCATGTAAATATATGTAAAAATGCATGTAAATAGATATAATTATTCCCTTGGTATAGAAAAAGCAAAGTTCGTTGTGTCCCTGAAGGTGTCGCTCTAAGCTTATCTTTATTAGCAACACATTTGAAAGGGTATTATATTTAATTTAAAGTTCTGTAATGTACGTCAACACATTGCATTAATTTGTGGACTCTAAAACCTAGATTGTGCAAAATTTTCAACTTGACTGAAGATAGTTTTAGTTAAACTTTATAGCTTTAAGCTACAATTTCCATAACTCAGATTTTCTTTATGTTGAGTACCTAGATATTTATATAAATATTAAGCTAGTAAAGGTATGACAAAAAATGAAATGTAACATAGTAAAAAGACAAATGACTTGACTCTGTGACTGGAGTCTTCTACAAGGTATGAGTTGTATATATCAATGTTCAGATTTTTTAAAGAAACATAGTTTATTCAATGTATACTCTTTAGATTTTCTTTACATATTAGGTACTGTGTAAGGAGTTAGAGATTATAGAGTTAATAAGGCAGACATGTTACCCAGCCTCATGGAACTTAAAGTCCAGTGTGTAACAAAGTTGTTAAAAAATATTTATTTATAATTACTATACATGCTATGCAGGAAAAGATCAGAGTCACTATTCTGGAAATGTCCTATGAGTGAATCATACTCTGTGTGTGTGTGTGTGTGTGTGTGTGCATGTGTGTGCATATGTGTGTGTGTTATGATGGCTTCCTTTACTTAACATGTTTTCAAGGTTAATGCATGTTTTAAAATGTATTGGTACTTCTCATTTTATTTCCAAATAATATTTTGTATGGATATATCATATTTTGTTAATAGAATGTTTCCTATGTCCTTTGGTAGACCCATGTCCAGTATGTAATCTAAGACATCTAGACCTACAGTGCCTAGAGGTCCCGGGGAAAGAAGTGCAGATCCTCTAGGTGGGTTCACTGGGCATAATGGGTCACTTCTACTTCCACCCTGTAGGCCATCAACTCATTTATGCTACTGTTAGAGATACAATACCACGTAATTGTCATTGACTTAGGGTGTACAATGTTCTAAGGTAATGGTTTCCCATCCTCTCAGATTCTTCTCTCCAAGGTTGCAGCTCAAAAGGCTATTTATTGTTTGTCAGCTGTCAGCTTCTGAGCAATGTGGTATGTGAGAGGGCTAATGGAGCCCATGGTCGTGTACCCACTGCTGAGCATCTGCTATAGGGCAGCTTACTTTCCAATATAACAGGATACAGGATTCTGTGTTGGTGAATCAAATGCTGAGTAAGCTTTTTGAAAGTAACGCCAGCCAGGGGAAGAATAAACAAATTTATACTCAGAATATTGGTTGATTTCTATGAACATGGTTTTCTGTCCCTTGCAGAATAGGTGGGTTTAATATAACCTACCTGTCGCTAAGTGACTAGTTGTTTTTCTTAGGGATGCTACCATTGTTGGTCTACATTGTTGAGGATTTTAGGCGTTTGGTAGCAGTAGTAACTAAATTGGCCTTGGCGAGTGAGAGCTTGTGCTGTGACTCTATTCAAAGACCCTGTTTCTGCCATCATGGGCAATTGTACTAGTATTAAGGAGAATCATGACAGTGTTTGGATGATATCAACTGTCCATTATTGTGTCTAATTGGCTCCTTGCTAAATTTTCCATAATGGTTGCTTTCTAGAGGCTGTTACCATAAGACACAAAGATCTTCACACTCTGTTATCAGTATAATGGATCTATTTATATGCCTCTTCCCTAGAATTTCTTGTTCTAAATTTTCCAGTTATTATTTTCTTATTCCAGATCCCTGACCAAATAAGTGATTTGCCCCTGCCCATCAATCACTGTATATTCTTGCCTCATGCCACTTTTCTTTCCACACAAAGTGGATGACCACATAGAGCTCCCAAAGCCTCAGGGAAGCTTTGGGTAGCTTTTTACTCACTGTTGCTTTTCAGGTACTGTAGTATTGAAGAAATTTTCTATTGCACCCACCTCCAAGCTGACAAGTCTGAGAACAAAGTCAGCCTGTTTTTCTCCTTTATCAGTTGGTCATTATCAATAACTACCTTCTTGACCTGTATGCATAGCATGAATGGAGGATAAATGTGGGAGAAATGATGGTATAGCCTCTGGACCATCTGCTCGTATGTCCTACTTGTGCCTTCTGACTTGCTCTTGTCTGATCCCAAATGTACCGTTTTATCATATGGTAAATTTCTGTTGGGCTGGCACATTTCATCACCTTGAGTATCTAACAGATGTAAAAAATAATTCTAGCGACATGGTCCCTAATATTCCATAATCAGGCATTCCTTCTCTATGAAGGCTCACTAGAAATTTAAGATGAACTATTTGAATGGTATATTCTCTTCTGGAAAAGTAATGGTCATGCAGGTAACTTAATGGGAACTACTCTCTAGAATACCTGTAAAAGAATGCACTAAGCAAGACTGGACAGAGATAGATGTTAAATTGTGATGAAGTTCAAGAGTGATATCAGTTAACCTCCCACAGAACTCTGAGGCTGAGATGGCCTTTCAATGATATTCCAAATTAAGTAAGGACTTTTGTCTTTGTGCCCACGCAGTGACCCACTATCAGATGCTGACTTCTCCTAAACAAGGGCTTCATTCTTAGACAAATGAGTCCTGAAGAGTCACTCAGCTATGCAAGCTGCCAGAATGAGTTCCTAGATCCTCAGGGGGAGAGCTGGGTGGTGCATCAAAATCTTGCCATATGCTGTTCCTAAATCATCACTCTTTGGATCATTGATGAGTTCAAGATGAATAAATTTCAGTCTATATTACATATTTTTCTTTTCCGTTTATTTCCTTTTGAAAGTTCTGTGCATGCTCTAGATCTGTGTTGAGGTTTCAGTAGTCCCATCTTTTAAATATCCAAACTTCTGACTATACTTATTAAGAAACTGCTTCCATAAGGAACCAGTGAGGGAATAGAGGAAGCAGGATGAGGAACGGAAAGAATCCCAGCAAGACCATTAGTTCAGGAAAAGTTCCACAGAGGGTAGTTTTCACTCATGCTGGAAGATGACTGTGGTGTAAATTACACATCAGATGATGGAATTGCACTTTTGAAGTTCCATACCATTCAGTTCCAGTCTTCCAGCTCTTTGGCATGATAGCAAGCAGATCCAGCAAACTTTGTAGAGTACACTAATGAAATTCAAAGATGTGGGCCAGGAGAAACAGTGGAGCACCTCAAAAAAGGAGATGGCCCATTGAAAGAGTCAGGGGACAGAAGGGGATCTGGACTGAACACCAACAGCATCAGCTGCAGGAGTGGTGTGGGACTGTCCACCTAAAAATAATAACCAGCAGCCCCAACTACCTCTTTTTTTTTCTGCTTTTGTTTGTTTACTCTGTAGCATTTGGAAGTATTAGAATGTTCAGTTATCCCCACTGGACATTTTTCTATAGAAGAGGGTGATGCCTTCTCTTGCTTAGAATGCTTTACTTTTTACTTTTATTCTAAGCTCATGCAGAATATTAATACAATTTTATATCAATTTTACTTATTAATTTTGGAATTTGGAACACACCCATTAAATATTTTAGGTGTCAAAATGTCAAGTAAAGGCCTGAACTATTTGGAAACATTTTAGTTTTTATGTGAAATAAATAAGATGACAAGAGCTTACAAAAGATGACTTTTTTGAGAACAATCACTTCTAATTAAGGGAGAACTTTGCATTCATAGGCTGATTTCTTCTATATCTCTTGCTAATACCTCTTCTGTTTCACTTAGGATAGCTTTTGTTAGAGGACATGGAGTGGAATAGAATTTAACATAAGGCAATGAAATGCCTAAGTGAGAAAAAGAATCGTGTGTGTGCATGCATGCGATTTACATACATTTTAGCCAAAAGGAAGTTCTTTGAAACAGGTGAGAGATCTCATAGCCTTCTTCCCCTTAAGCAGCAAACATCAGGGCATAAAAAGTTATTTTATTAAATTGCAAGATAATTTGGATCTATCTTCTCTTTCTTATCTAATTCCGAAAGACCATTGAAGCTCAAAGGTATGGTAGGATTCTGATACTTTTATCAGGACAGTGAAAACATAGCTCCTTTGTAAAGCTTTTTGGCCGAACTGAAACTATATTCTGGTCATTTCACAGAATCATTTATCACTTTTTGCCTTTATCATGGAATTATCATTTAAAATTTATTAATAATCCACATCTTTTAAACAAGACATTCATACATTAAATACATATACATTCATTTAGTTCATGAGTATGTTGTGTTTCTTTTTGACAATTTTCTGAAAGAACTATTTAACATACAGCTTCTCTAATTAAAATCTTCAATAGCTTTTCATTGCTTTTAGGAAAAATGATAACCTTCCTCTCTGACATGAATAGGTTTTTTGCCATCCATGTTTTGCCTGTTTCTTTACCTCCTTTTTGCAATTTTTTCTATGTGGTCCAAACTTCAGCCACACCAGGCAAATTCTCTGAATTTTCTAGGTGGGTTACACTTTTTCCTATATATACACACACATATATATATATACACAAATATATACATATATAATAATATGTTATATATGATATATTTATTATATAATATAATATGATTTATTATTCAATAGACTTCTTATATATGATATGCTTATATAATATATATTTTTTAATTTTTTACTTTTTACAATTATTACTCTACTTACTTTTTTATATGTTTCAGAGTTTATCTCATGCTAAACATTTATAAAGCTTTCTCTAACTTGCTTCCTTTCCAGGATGAGTTAGGATTTCTCTTCTTTCACATGTAATGCCAGAATGTCCCCTGTCCTCCAGCACTTCATTTGCTGCTTTACTCCTCTCTCTCTCCTGTCATAGTTGAACAAACGCATTTTACTGAGCATTTACAGTACCCCAGTCCAAGTACTTGAAGTACAAAGATGAATGAAGTAATACGTATTCTCTAATAATTCCAAAAAATACTA